>CM044565.2:7143041-7383041 GCA_024416835.2 Perccottus glenii | reverse complement strand
AGAGAATTATTATTAATAATGCAAAATTCAATCTCAATCCTGTGTCATTTATGTTGCAGATATGATGTCTGTCCATGTTCAAACTATGTGCTTGAAGATTTTTTTATTATTCAAGTCATGTAGCAGATGATTGCATTTGGAATATATCCACAAGCTGAAAAAAGTGATACCCTGGAATTTTAAACTAGAGTTACATGTGGTACAAAGTACTTACGGAGCCGTGACAATCCTAAAAAATATTCTTGAATCAAGTGCAAATGAATGTGAGCAAGAAAGTTATTTAGTGCTCCCAGTCAAATTAGTCAAAGTAAGGGGGTCAAATAGGAGGTGTGCGTTATAAAAATAATATAATAATGGATTAGATTTATATTGCGCTTTTCAAACTCAAAGCACTTACAGTCTGTCCATTATTCATTCACTCAACAGTCACACACTGGTGGTGGTAAGCTACATCTGTAGCCACAGCTGCCCTGGGGCAGACTGACAGAGACGTGGGAGTCATTCCGCGCCTACAGACTCTCCGACCAACACCAACTACCTTCACTAAACATTCTTACACATTCATACGAGGCAAGGTGGGTTAAGTGTCTTGCCCAAGGACACAGCGACAGTATGAACTGTGGGGAGAAGGGGAATCGAACCGCCCACCTCCGGTTGAAGGACGACCGCTCTACCCACTGAGCCACTGCCGCCCCATTGACATTACTGTTTTAACTGCACAATTCAGATGCAAACACCTTCCGCAAGTGAATGTAATCATGTGCCAACAATATTATCAAAATGTATTTCAAGATTTATTAGGATATTATTATTATTATTATTATTATAGTTAAAACAGTCGTGATGCTTGCTAGTTTCCTACTCATTGCCATCGGTTAAAGATTTCAACAAACAAATTGTGCCACAGCGGGACAGTGGTTAGTGTTAATGTTGTGTCTTGGACTTTAGGGGCTCCACAGACACCTGGATACAGTTAATGTATTACCTGTAGTGGACACAGTCTGCATAACTGTTCATGTTCAAATATACCAGATTATCACGTAAAACACAAACTCCCAGATGCCTAAACAACATTAGAATGTGAAATGTGATTGTTTCAGTGTCATGGCTTTAGTATAGATGTCACATATTTGTGAGCATGCACATGTGTTCTACCTGTGCCTTGGTGGTCCGGTGCTCTCCGTTTGCCTTCTCCATCCATGTACGAGCTGAGGGCTCTGGAGAAGTGCTCGTCCACCACACTGCTGATGTCCCCCTGGTAGTAGGTGAACAACACACAGCGAGCACTCAGGTACTCGGCTTCGGGCGACTCCTGCTTCTCTTTAGGGCCCTCCTCTGGCCTGGAGACCGCAGGGGTGTATGAGGACGAGGACGAAGAAGACGACAGAGTGGAGACTGTAGAAGATGACGAGGTGGAGGAAGCGGATCCCCCGGCCATACCATCAGGACCCCTGGGAGTGTCCATAAAGTCCCGGCGGTGAGAAGAGGCGCTGCTTAGACCAGAGGGAGCCTGCGGGGTCATGGAGGTGAGGGTGAGCACAGGTGCTGCACATGCACATGGTTTTTCTTTGTGTGGGACTGTACGGACATCTGTTTGTGTCACTTCCACATTGGGCTTATTTATGTACATGCACTTTTAAGTTTTACTAAGTGGGACTAGACAGGGTTTTAAAAGATCTAGCAATTAGAAACAGATGCTTTATGCTCAAGTGGTAGGTCGAAATTACCAAGTTATGCCATCTCTCAATTTACTTCCTTGACTTTGGATCTTACAGCCAGAAAGCTTTTCTAAAGATGTTGGGGCCCCAGCTAAGAAGTTGTTAGAGGCCCTAAAACACACTAAACCTGAGACAGATACAGAGTGACCTTTTCTTTACTTAAATGGTTTATAAATTAGATTCTATATGTGACCATGTAGAACTAAATAATCCAAATGTATAAAGAGTTTATTTCAAATTTCTCATAACTACTACTACTACTACTTCTAAATAATGGCTTAACTTATTTGAGTCAGGAAACATGTCTTGAAACCCTGCTGCTATGGAATATTGATTACACTTTATTACCTCCTTTTGTAAATTAACTCCTGCCCTGCTTTGCTGGTTGCAAAACCTTAGCTCAGAGCCACATTTGGTGTTCTTACATTAATAGAAACACAACTGACATCCATCCACAATGACAGTGTCAAACATCAACAATAATCCCATTATGTGCCACATTAAAAGGTATTCTTTTCAAGAAGTCCTGCAATGCATCTATTTATTTATTTTTTGACAGGGCCTACATAATAAAAATCTATAATAAATCAGAGATAGCTAAAAGTTTATTTCATCTGTGGTGACAGCAAAGTGACAGTACAGGTTTAAATTGGATGTTATGGTTACTAACCCTAAAACATGAATAAACTCCAAAATACAAATGCAATACAATAGTTTGATTTTCTCAGTATTAAGGGTCTGGGGATGAAAGAATACAAGACATACCCATTTAACTGTTTATTTGCAGAGGGAAATACGAAAAAAATCATTTTACGCATGAACGTATTCTCGCTAAACTTTAAGATGCTCCCTCTGTAAATCTATCGCTGACAACCTTTTCAGAACAGTATCAAATGTAACCTACACACTGGAATCATTTGCCCAACTGTGTTTCTTACCTGTAAGCTGTTGATAAAAGCAGGAGCGCTCGGTGCGTACGGTGCGTAATGTCCATAGGCTGGGTACATAACATCCAAACAGCTCATGGTAAATGAGCGGGGTCTTTACTGCTCGGTGGAAAGCGACCTTGCCGTTGGAGAAAAGCGAGCGCACACCATTCCGGGGTTCAACAGCGGACAGAAACAGACGAAGCAGCGTCAGTGAAAGACCGTGTCAAACATAGTCTGTGCCCTGAAAAGAGCGCGTTCGTCCCGTCCCGCTCCACCGCGTGTGCGCTCGCGACAGCTGCAGCAGAGCCAAATGTGCTGAGGTTTATGGATCATGAGCGTCCCGTCCTGTACATTTCTGTGTCTGTGACACCTCCCACGTCCATCAGTTCCCCCCACCCCTCCCTTCTCCCACAGACACGACCATCACTCCCACTGACAGCGCACTCATTACACACTGTGGGCAAACAGAGACTGGGCTGGGGTTAGAGTCAAAATGTTCACATTTTTAGGTGTTACACTGTTATCTGTGCAGAAATCAAAAAACGCAACAGTTCTTTCACCAAATAATTTTAATTAAATCAACCTATAAGTGTGGGCTTCATTTGATATTTCTAAAATACAAGCTGTGTTCTCAATGTACCCCAAAAGGATCAGAAGAGGAAAGGTCTGAATATTAGTTTAGCTTTAATTGGAGCTTTAATTCTGTGTTGGATGATTCCAAAACAAACCCAGTCAGTCTGTCTGAACTAAACAGTTAAGTCAGTCCTCCAGGCAGCCAAAAGCATATGTGCTAAATAAAAAATACCACTTAAGTAAAGCTTGCATGTTGTGTTCAAAGGAAGTTATTGGACCAAGAAGTAGAAAAGACATTTCAGACTGCATTTGTGGCTCTTACTCCAGCGAATTTTACAAAGGGATTTACCAAATACCCTTTCCTGATTAGTTAACAGGTGTGCTATAAGAAAATGTTTACTGCACATCTAATGATTTATTCCTTGTTCATCCACTACAGAAATGGCTAATAGTACTGTTCAGGGAAACTTTAAACAGACCAACACATAACATGACAAATGCAAAACTGTCCCCACGCCTCCATCTAAATTTTTTATAACTACATTTTTTTAAAGCCAACCTGGTTTTATGTCAGCGCAAAACACTGGTCTTCAGTTTAATAGTTTGTGGAACGACGAGTACAATAAGGAGAACAATACTCTACACATTATATATACGAATATATATATTTATTGATTTTATTTTATTTTTTGGACAGTAACAGATCAGGGTTGAGTTGAGTTACCTTATATGTGGCACAGTGTGCATTGTGTCTGTCACCTAGCATTAAAAACATGGGAAACATGCTCAGGCACAGCACAATCTGTGAAATTATGAGTGAAACCTGAGTCAATTAATTCATTGTCAGGACAACAGTAACCTAAACTAAAGCCCAAACTATAACAGACAGTGGCTCGCCTGATAGAGTGCATAAACCACCCATTCTCAGGAAGATCTATGTGTTTAATGTTATTCTCCCATCTCTCTCATCCTGGTTTCTGTCAATCCTAATGGCCCCTAAAAAATCTTAAATGTATTTATTTCTGGTGGCAAATGACCATGTGCACTGGATAACTGTGTATAGCACAGTTTTAATAGTACTTGTGAGGCTACATAGCTGTTCCTTAGGCACAGCACACATCCTCTGATAAAACCTTATGTTATAGCTGATGGCATACAGACTTTTCCAAAATATATGATACAATATCTTTATCATATTCCAAATAAATGATTAAATATCCCTGTGACTAATTATGGACGTGTAATGCTTGTTGGTGTAAAATAAAGGTTAAACTGAATGTCATCCAGTCCCACAAATAGTGTTCGATGAAGTCATTCAGGTTTATAACCCGCCACACGACAATGATCACATGATTCTGTGACTTTTTATTTCCCTCCGTGTGTTAGCCGTTTGAAAACTTTGTGCTAGGTCCAATGCCAAAAGTGTATCCGTGGTCTTAAAACAGCCATCGGTTGCCAAGTAAACCTCCAAGTCATCTCAAGTATTTAGTGTGTTCTGAGAATGACACATTGGTGTCAACTATAGGTTGAATACACTGGTCATACCAACATGCAGGAGAAAGGGACTCTGCACAAATCTATGACAAATTATCACCTATCAGCAGGGCAAACAAAAGATTTTTCCACACACATATAACAGGATACAGGTGCAGAGAGTCAGAGCAGCTCATCTCATGTCCACGCAGTAAAACTTTGTGATAAACCAGTCAGGCTTATTTAATAAAAACACCAACCACATTCTCCAAAAGCCACAATTTAAATCACTTGTTTTAAAGCTTTACAGGTGCCTGTTGTTTGGGCATGCCAGTCTTTTTGACAGGCACTTTAGAACGCCTCCTGGGAGAATAGTGTGGAAAATTTGCAGAATTCCATGGACGAGTGTCAGATGAGGTGGAATGTCTCTGATGAATGCTAGCAGACCAGCGAGCAGGGAAGTTACATCGTCTCTGCACTGCGTTCCCCAGATGGAGAACATGACCAACATCTTGCTTTACACATAGTAGGAATAACTAGCGACAGGTTAGCAGCATGCTAATCAATCGAACATGCCTCTCGGTGGCAGCAAATAAGAATGACAAAAATGACAAGCGCTAGAATTTTAAATACTGTGGAGGTAAACACATTTGAGACTGGAATTGTATGGCATTAGCATTCCAATATAAAGCCATGTTCTGCATAGCTTTTAGAAAGTGGCAAAGTTTCTTAAAATTCTGAAATCATTTGTTTTCTCTGTTGAGCCAGATTAAAATTCAGATCAAAAAAGGAAGAGAACTTCATCCAACAGTGCTTACTCCTGTAATTCACTTGTTCAATAAATATATACAATTTCAAGAAAAGTTAGAAGAATTGTATCTTCTACTAAAAACAAAAGTGGTTGGATTTACTTAAACTGATTTTTTGAAATGGTAACTCAAAAATAAAGTGATTTTCAAGTGATCACTTTTAGTTATATTACATTAGGTTTGCATTACTAAAACTTTACTGTAAGAAAAAGCTGACCATTTTAAAATAGAACAAACTACTACCTTAAAGTTAACTTTAATTATATTGTTTTTTTTTATATCAATTGAAGTTTCAAGGAGCACAAATCCCTCTAGAAGTCGAAGAATAACCTTTCAGAAAGTCCTGAGTTTTAAAGAGTAGTAATATTCATAAGATGTACTTATACCGAGTCTACTTAATCCATGTCATGCCTCGGTGCAATGTCCCTCTTCCTCTGCCGTCCACTGGCCTACACTCACAAACCCATGTTATGCTTACTTTTCATTGTGGGATGTTCCTGTCATTCTTACATCTCTCCTGGCCCTAATAGGTGCAGGACCTGGAAGTTTGTGAAGTGAACCATGAATATTCCGTATTTATAGCTGTAAATACACAAAAGCAAAACTAGTGTGTGTGTAATTTCTGTTTATATATGCAAATTAGACTTGTGCTTTTAGTTTTGATTTCCACAGCACTTTTCACATTTCTATCATTTAAAAAGTTTTAAAAGTTTGTGTTTTTTTCTTCTTTACGTAGCATAAAAAATTACATTGACCACATAAACAAAAGACTTTCTTCCTCACTGGAAAAATAGAAATAAATAAAATATATAATAATAATAATATATACATTTTTTTAAATAACGTTGATAGTGATGTATGTTTGAAACCATAATAAAGGGAATTTATTCAATTGTATTGACTTTTATACACATATTTTAACTTCTGACATCCTCTTTTACAGAAAATATAATCTGCACACACAAAATGCCTACTCCAGCTTTAAGCCAGTGTGTTCCGGCAGAAACTGAACCGTGTACAGGCAGGGTAATGCAGGACAGCAGTGGAGTCACGGCGCTACAGAGTGATGCAATGCTGGAGAGCTCACAGTTACAGCAGCGTGATCAACAGCTGCAGCTGACGGAAAGGAAGGATGGGAGGCCACCGCTCGTATTAACGGCCATGACTAAATTCTTTCTCTCTGTGTGTCTCTGTCTCTCACTTGTCTTCCCTAAAGTACACCTTTTTTTCTACTCCTGCGCTCAGTGTACCCCAGAACAGCCACTCTGAGTGTCTTTTGTGTGAGCACATGTGTGAATGTGTGTCCAAAACTGACACATATACACGCTCCAACACTTGTCATCGGCTGACCAAACTAGGAACAGGGCAAAGGAGATCGGTCCAGGCTGCAGAGACAGTAGTGCGGGACTAGGTCAGGAGGAACATTTGAGTTTAGGAAATCAGATTAGTAATCCCTGCAGAGCAATCAACTTGCATCAGAAAACACTTTCAAACATTAAGTAATATAAAGTAGTAACTTTCTAATATTATTGTATAAGTTCTCTAACTGCTGTGTAAGTTTCCTTGTGCCATTTGAATCCTTTGCACCCTGAGACATGTTTTTTAAATTTTTTTCACCATATCATAAACATCATGCCCATGATGCAATGTAAAATTCAATACTTTTTGTCTTACAACAACCTCTGCTTACCAATGTCACTTGAAAAGAAAATGTGGTTATGTGGCAGTAAAGACTAAAGAAAAATGAAAGCGGGTTTTAGATGCATAAAACTGTACTACAAAGAAAGAGTTTGAATGACTGTTCAGAGTTGGATTAAAAAAAAAGTCCACTGTTTATATTCTTAAGAGAACAAATAAACGGTGATTTAGATTAGATTCAACTTTATTGTCATTACACAAGTACAGGTACAAGGCAACGAAATGCAGTTTAGGTCTAACCAGAAGTGCAATAGCAGCAAAGTGCAGGATATATACAATGGTTGCGTACGTGCAGGATATGGAGATGTACAGGATTTACAGGTAATATGTACAATGAATATAAATATACAGATGGTTATTACTATAAAAGGTGAGTGTGTGCCATAAATATAATTACAGGTGTCTCTTCTCTATAAACAGCATTTACAGGTGAATATGTACTATAAATATAGTGTAATACACACGCGTCGCGCCGCACACACACATACACACACTCACTCACATACACACAAAATCTTGTGTGAAGCTTTCTGATTTTTAGAAACGTACTTGGAGCCACTAGCATGACCAAACTTTGTACAACTGGTCTAGACTTGATAAAAAATTGAATTAATTCTTGGATTTTTAAATCCCCCAAAAACTGTGACCTTTAAACACATATATATTTTTGGGGAAATTAACATCTGAACCACTGCCTTAAGGCATATTTATCCTATTTATCCTAGTGTTGCTTTAATCATTTCTTGTACAATCAAGGCTTGACCGACAATAGCAAAACCAATCCACTAATGCTTAGAAACTGTGAAACCCAACGCTTCCGTCTGTGCATGTAAAGAACAGTATGTGCGCGGTCTACATTTTGCCTGTGTGCCTACATTTACGCGTAGCTGCCGAAAATAAACATAGGTTACATCACTCCTTGTGACCTAGTGGCAAGTGGAGGCCGGGCCCCTGCCCAGTGCATCATTCCCATTGGCTGAGGTGTTGCAGGCCAGTTGGGGTAGTAACTAACTGCAACCTGGTTTTTATTTAGACCTCTATTCACATTGCAACACCGCCATTAATAGTTTTTGCTATGCTTTATGCTGGAAATACCAAAGGACATTAAAGAAATAACTACAAGCGTGTACCCTTCACTCTATGAGCAATAAACAGGATCAAAGTCAAGTGGATTGTTTTTCAATAAGTTTATTTTGATTTGAAAATTAGATATCATATTTAACACTAAAACTAAAATACACATGCAGCAGCACTAATTGAATACATTAGAAAAATTGGTCTCCAGTGGTGTTCCAGCTGAAACACTGGTGAATGGAACCTTAATAGAAGTCGCTTTGAATGAACTAAAACTAAAAATGTAAATATAACACTGGTGAATGGAAGTTGCTTTGGATAAAAGCGTCTGCTAAATGTAAATGTATGGTTTCAAAATGTGAATAAGTGACCAATTTCCACTGTTTCTTTTTCTAGACAACAGCATGTTCCTGCAGGGCTTCAACAGCTGTTCACATGCTCTTAAAACAAGGAGTGGGAGGTGTGCAATTGAAATACACATCGTACCTTTATTTTTCCTCTATGTAATAATAAGAATGGCTTCAGAAACAGTGAGCACTGCAGAGACAATAAATAGACACTTAATCAAAGTCACCAGAGCCACAAAGATATTGTTTGATCATAAATGGTGAATTGAATCAAAAAGAGTCATGTTCACTTGTCATCACAAATAACTGTGTCTATGCAGATCTATTTCATCTTTTGCAGCAGGTTGTAATCATGTTTATGTCACTGGAAAAGCCACTGTTGGGTTCCAGAGCAAAGACAACAGTTTCGATGCTAGATAATTAATAGTAGGGTTGTTGCATTTGAGGGAAACCTATTGAACTACGTGGAGTACTGCAATGACCATAAGACTTGCTTAATGAAAAAAAATACCTTGTAGGTAATAGAGAACCTTAGTCACGCCCCTTACTAGTTCATGGGTTCCAAGTTGGCAATTGTCAATAGGGAGTTTAACATAATTTCCTTTGTCATGCTGTCATTATCACATGTGTATTTTATTATCAACTCAAAAGCCTACATTTAACATCAAGAAAGCCATTGTCTTTTGTGGACGAACTCTCTGAACTGGAAACGTTTCTTACAGTAGATGGCAGTGAACTTTTTTAAGGTAGTGATATACTGTCAGTGGTGGTACGTTTGGAACATTCTTCACTAATATGAATTAATTTGTAAACATAGATCTGTGTTTTATTTAGCAATAAATATGTCTTTATCAATCGCTAAAGATGTGGGTGGTGGAGGAGGGGTGTCGTCATTAGTTTAGTGAATTAGCATATTTCCACAATGTTCTTTCTTCAAAGCTTTCTATGCACACTTAACAGGAATATTTGTTTTTGAAGCTGGAGATGCCTGGTTAGTTGGTATTAAGTGTGTTTTCACTGACCCGTTTGGCAGCCATAATTAAATAACGCTCGTCTATGCTCCTGGCTGTTTTTTTCAAACTAGGGCTGGGCAGACATTATCTACTGTAGGAAATATTATACTGACAGATCTTAAAAGTACAAAATTAAAAGTGTTTGGTAGCTGTCTGCACAGTGTGATTAGGAAGCTGCTGCTGCTGCTGCTGTTCTGTCAAGCTTGCCCTGCTCAGATATAAACCTGAAACCATTCAATCTACCTCCTGAAACAACAAGGCCTTTATTAAGGTTTCAGCCTGGTCCCAGAAGGGTCACACTTGTCAGGATCCCACTGTTGTTTATATGCCTCACAGTGTGCGCGTCCAAGACAGAGACGTACAGCTGCCTCGTTGTCCAGTTCCACACCGCCTCACCTCAGCTGTCCCGAATCGTCAGCCGGTGTCATCGGAAACACAGACGGGCTGCGCACACAAAGGACCACATATGGACAGGTCTGGCGCGAAGATCCTTTGACACAAATGTTGTGATAAATCCTCGCTGATAGAATGTGCAAGTGTGGAACTATTTTTTCCCCAAAGACAACATGCTCTTTGTGCATGGACCACCACCAAGATCCTTCTGCAGCTTTACCGACATGTTGATTAACAGTAAACATTTGAGTGTCTTTAAATGTAGTGATTTTTTAACAGTCATTTTGAATGATAAACCCCTCAGTCTTTCAAGCCTTAAAAACAATATACAATAAATAAACAACACATAATATTTAAAAAAGTAAATGTCACGGTGCTTCAAGTCCCACCTACAGTAGATTAAAAAATGTGTATCATATAAAAAAGTGTCAAGGAAACATGTAATCAATCCCACTGGAGGTTACCTTTCGGCTTATCCCCATCCGGGGGTCACCACAGCGAAGTTTGCATGAGTAGCCTGGCAATGTTTTTATGTCCTGACGCAAACCTTTTCGAGGGACTGGCACAGAGTCCATGACTGGAGATTCTAACCACCAATCCGCCTCATCAAAGGCAGGTGCATTAACCCCTTCACCACGGAGGGGCTTCTATGTAATCAAACACACTGTGATATTTTTATACATATTTTAAGTACATAGGAAACACTATAGCAAAATGTAGAGACTGTATCATGTCTGACCAATCGTGATCATTTATCTAAAATTGGTCTCTGATTGATTGTATGCAGAGGTGCCCCAAGCAGAAGTTCTTGCACCCTTTTCTCGGATTAGTTGTATGTTTATCCATTTCAATCAGATTAAAAGGTGGATAGTAACATAAATGTTGTGACTCACAACATTGTGGTGTAGTATAGCTCTAACCACTAGATAGAGTGGTGAGCTGTGTTAAGCTCACAGACTGTAGGTTGTAGACTACTGTAGAGTAATAAAACACACTTTAAAACTACCCTCAGATACGTGTTTGTAGTGCACAGCCACAGGGTGTGTTCTCATTTGTAGTCCAATTAATTTATTTTGCACCAAAACTTAAAAGGATCCATTTAGTTCTGTCTGTTAGCAAAAGGCCCTGGTTAACTTAAATTTTAAACTGCAGACCAAACAACAATAACAAGGCCTTTCCTAAGAAATACTCAAGATGGTGCTGTTAGCCAACATGCTGATTCAAGAAGCTCTTCCTGTTTAGGTTTATCTGTGGTCTGCTTGGGATTTGGAAGATCTCTCGGAGCATGTTTAAAGCATGAGGTTTTTCTGGAGCAGTCCCACTTATCCAGGTGAACCGCACTCACAGAGCAACCTCACCAGAGTCCGTTTGAATCTCACCAAACACGGCAAGTGTCAACAAACCCTCAGAGTCTATTAGGCAATCTTGACCATCTATCGGTGAGACCGGACAGATACAACTCCGAAGAGCAATGAATTATTTTCCTAACTATTTGCGAATTGAGTGAATCGTGTTTCATATTATCTGGCCTTTTTTCTTAGACTTAGTGTGTCCCCCAGTCCAGATTGTTAGATTTTACGGTTCTCTTTCCAATCCTCCTTTTTAGAGTGTAATCTAGTGTAGCCTCAGTAAAATACAACATCAAGTGTTTATCCAGGTTTTTTATGTGAATGTATATGAATCTACATTAATATTTTACCATCTGTTTATCATATCACTGTAAATGCATTTTAAACAGTAATGATTTTAATTAGCATGCACCATTGTTCTTCTCTTTCAATTAAAGCAAATTAATAATTTAACTAATTAACTAATAATTTAACTAATACATTGATTAGTCCCTGTGTTGAAACTCCTGTCTGCTTCTCCAAACACTGTCTGCATTGACTCCTGCTGTATACTGCTATAAATAACTACCATTTAGAGGCCCACTGTGAGTTTCTTGTCCCTATGTTAAGCCCCTATAAATAAATCTATGTTTGCTGCATATGTTATTTTTGCAAACTGTAGACAATGCAATGCAATGACAGAAATACATTTTGCTAATACCAAACCTTTTTGCACTATTCCTTTCAACATAATGGTGCTTATAGCCACATAGACCCATTTCATAAAAAACTCTGTGAATGTGACCACTGCTTATCAAAGTCTAACCCTCTGAATTGGACAGAATGTAAATTAACGGCATCCCTTAAGCGGCTGACAAGTGCCACATTCTTAACATCCTATTACTGCAGACGCACGGCTGCGAGGTCACATTCACACGCAGTGAAAAATGTGACCAAAAGACCACACGTTAACAGAAAGATAACATGGATTGCCGCCGACATTCCTGCTCCGAGGGTCTAGAGTTGGAAGGGGGAAACCAATTTGGGGCGGCGAGCAGAGGGCAGGATCACAAATTTGGCATGTCACGTGGTCAAACAGGGAAGATTTACGAGTGATCGGGTTCCACATCAACAGCATGGTGTTGTGGCCTCAGAATGCCAGGTATGGGGTGAGATCAGACTCCGGCTTTAGTCAATACACCCCTGCGCAACTGCGGCCTATGTGACAGTGGGGTAAAAAGATTGATGTGTTAATGGTGCCTGTTGCATGGAATGTTGTCCTGAATGTTGTCTTTTCACATCTTCGCAAGTGCAATAAGCCAGGATTCCATGAAGTACAGCATGGTTTTAAGCGGAGGTTCAGAACAGTTAATGGCTGTATGCAGCATTGAGGAAATTCAGGTCTGTCCCTCAATATTTTCAAGAAAGTCAAAAGTTCTAAGTGTGTTAAAAATCAAAGACGATTTAAGACATTATAGTGAGTGTTGTGCCAATCTCCATAACCCTGAGTTGATCTGTGTCCTGCTGCAGGAGCAAATGCTTTTTGCCTATAGAAGGGTTTTCTATCTATCTTTTAAAATAAGCTAGTTATTATTACCATACGTACCCAATATACTGATCTACTATACTGATTACCACTCCGCTGTAAGAAGTTGAGAAGTACGTCATTGTGCTCAAAGCAATGATTATAAAAATTAAAGCCGCAAGCGGCGATAAAGGCCCTCGCCTCCCTTGAGACCGCGGGGACACATGTACTCGGAGGATTGCATTTCGTACTTTAAAGCGTAAACTTCACGGTAATGTCAAATAACCGGGCCTGTGCTACTGCTGGGGCCTGCTACACCACCTTGTAATTTAGAGTTAAAGGTCTCCACAATCCCTGGTTTTCCTGGGAGCTGTCTGAACCTTTGAAAATAATAGATTGTGCTTGGGCTAAGGCAAGAAAAACAAAGTACTGGCTGGAGATTTGAGATGACTCAGGAATCGCTGCACCCCCCTGTTTAAAAAGGCAAAATGTAAATATTACTTGTCTAAAAGTACAAGGTTACAAGTTCCAAAGGATTCTGAGGAGTTTTCTAAGACTCTAGCCTTGGCTCTGGAGGGGCCTCCTCTAAAGGAAGGATCCTGGCAATTGGGAAATGGCATTTATTTCCCAAAGAAATGGCTGCCTCTTCACAGACTCATTACGACCACAGCCACAAATGTAACAAAAACAAATTGATAACTTTTTGCACACGTGTCTAGATGAAACTCACCAAATTTGGAGCTGTTTAGATGAAAAGCCTTTAGACACAAGGGGTGCGATTTAGGTGGTCACGCATTCCACCCAACATAGTAGATTTCCTGTTGAAATTACGAAATGGCTGTAATAAACTTTTCTGTTTGCCCTGAGGTGTCCTATGGATGTACCAAGTTTCATTTTTCTACGTTGGAAAAAAGTTACTTTCACTTTCCATAGGCCCAATGTATTTTGACTTTTCTAGGGCCGCCACTGAGTCATTTTTCAATTTTTTTTTCGGGACTTAAAATACATAAATTTTTGCCGGCTTGAAGTCTGGGACCAATAAAAATGACTTTTAGTTGTTCGTTTACTGGGTTAAATTGAGGATCATTTTGCAGAAAAATTATAATAAAAAATATATACCGAATTATAATAAAAAAATATAACTCGAGCAAAAAGTCTAGAAAAACACTTGTCTCTTTTACATACATGTGTTTAGCTCATTTTGCCCAAGTTTGGTGTCTGTGGAATGAAGCAGCTTTTTTCTGTGTACTTTTAAAAAGAGGTGTATTTTAAGTCGGTTCACATTTTCAATTCAAAATGGCCGCCTTCCTGTGTGTGATAGGGTGTGGTCCCCATTGGCTTTTTGTTCGTAAGCCCATGCTGGATGTGTGTACCAAGTTTTATTTGCCTAAAACAAACTAAAAATTTCACTTCCCATTGACTTTTTCACATTTTTTGGGACGCTATATGGCAACACATTTATAGATAGGGGTGGTTGTCATTGGCTTTTATGCTCGTCATGACATAAGAGATGTGTGTACCAAATTTTATGTCTCTATAACAAACTAAATTCTTGGGTCCCATTATAAGTTTGTAGGGGCGCTGGAGAGCCATTTCTAAAGATAACCCTTTATTTACATATTTTTGTGTTCAGGTCATGAATGTGCACAAACGCCTTTTGGGTCCAACTCGATCCGAGAAGGCGTTTGAGAGTTAAGAGACGCTTTATTTTCACAAAATGGCCACCTCTTACAGGCTTGCCACACCCATACCCGATAAGATATCAACAACAAAGTCACAACTTTGGTTGGCACATGTGTCTAGATGATACTCACCAAATTTGGGGCCATTTAGATTAAAACACAATGATTTGCATCTTTCTGCGCAAGGGGTGCGATTTTAGTGGCGCGCTGTTTCACCCCACATGGCGGACTTCCTGTTAAGTTTAGGTGTGACTGTCATTGACTTTTCTGTTTGCCCTGAGGTGTCCTATGGATATACCAAGTTTCATTTTTCTACGTTGGAAAAAAGTTACTTTCACTTTCCATAGGCCCAATGTATTTTGATTTTGTAGGGGTCGCCACTGAGTCATTTTTCGTATTTTTTTTTCGGCGACTTCAAATACATAAATTTTTCGCCGAGCTTGAAGTCTGGGACCAATAAAAATGACTTTTCGTGCATGTTCACTGGGTCAAATTTAGGATCATTGGGTCGGAAGAAAAAAAAAAAAAAAAAAAAAAAATCCGAGCAAAAATAATAGGCCCTCCCGGTCATCACCGGCTCGGGCCTAATTATGGATATCAGCTGCCCATTGCTCCCTTATTCACCGATATTGGCCTACCACAGGGCAATAAGATGGCGATTACATCCGGGCTTTTCTGACTCCTGCGTCAGAGGACATCTCAGAGCCCCTAACCGATAACAGCTAATGGCTGCTGCTAACGACTGCAGAGGCCTCTCCACTCTCGTCTCCTCTTGTCTCTCAGTCTGGGGTGAGTCTGCAGATCTTTACAACAAACTTTTTTTCTTCTCCTGCTGTTAATGTCAGATCATCATTATATAACATGTCTAGTCATGTCATGTCTAATGCCAAAGCTTCATCACAGGTGTATTTTTTAATTGTAATTTTTTTCCAGCTAGCGTGTAGAGAATGAGGCTTCTACTGAGCCGGTTCTGATACGCCCACTGACGCGTCGACGCATTTTACGCACGTCGATGTATTTTCGTAGTCAACGTAGTCGACAACGTCGTTGCAGCACTAGTTGTGCACTTGTTCAAAGGCCTCTCAGATTGTCATACATTCAGAAACCAATAGTGCAAGTAAAAAAAAACTCTTGTATTTTCAAGTAAAATCCAAAGCTCAGCTGGTATTGATACTTCGGGAAATGAGTATCGTATCGTTTGAGATATTTCAGTATCGATATTTATCGAAATATCGATATTTTTGACAACACTAGTGCGGACGTGCTTTAATTCTGCAAACAGTAACCAACACATTGAGCACTAGGAGGGGAAAAACAACATGACAGATATGTGTGAGCCAAAAGCGTTTCACCGGTGGAAATATGCACACTATTTTAAGTATGTTTTGCAAAAACAAAAAAAATTGCAATAATAAGTGCAACAAGCTCTGCCTGGGTAGTAAATGACTGTCAACTGCAACCAACACATCCTCCAACCTTTTGAAACATTTGCAACGTCAACACGCAAATGTGAAGCTTGTTGCCAAAGAAGACCAACAGGGCGCCTCTGATGAGACACACCGACACGATGTAAGCAACCTCGACTTGAATTTCGCTGCCAAGTAACCTCAAAGGCAGAAATAAACAGGCTTGTAGCAGCGTATGTGTTGGAAGAGATGTTACCCATTTCTACTGTCGAGTCACCGTCATTCAGAAACATTTTACGCAAAATACAAACTGTGGATGGACCGGAAAGTAGAAACGCCAGAAAAACATTTGCAAACTATCTGGAGCAGTGTTATGACAAAATGGAAAGTGAGTTAAAGAAAACGTTTGAGAGCCTGGAGTTTATGTGAACTACTGCTAATATTTGGACTTAAAAAATAAATGTTTTATGGGCATGACGGCTTATTGGATTAACCCAGACAACTTTAAGCGAGAAAAAGCAGCAATTGCCTGCCGAAGAATAAAAGGACGTCATACATACAACGTTGTGGCAAGTGAAATAGAACGCATACATTCAGTGTTTGGACTCACTCACAAGGTAACCGCCACTGTTACTGATAATGGGTCAATTAGCAAATCCTGAGTCCAAATCTGTTTACAGAAGTGCAACAGCAAAGTGCTCTGCTCTGTGGACCAAGTGTAGCCGTTCAACTGTAGCCTCTGAGCTTGTTGAAAATGTATGCAAATGAAAACTTATTGTCCCAGTTACATCAAGATGGAACTCATTCCAGGATGCCTTGACATGCATCCTCACAATTCCAGTCCCACAGTTAGACCACTTGAGTGCTCAGTTAGACATAAGAGTCCTCTCTGAATGTGAACATACATTTCTGGCTGAGTACTGTTCAGTTATAAAGCCCCTCACTGTAGCCTTAGACATTTTACAGGGTGAAGATAACTGCTACTATGGGTGCCTTCTGCCAACACTGGACGTTTTCATGTCCAAGATTTTCACACTGTAACCTGGCCTCTCGAAAATACTTCAGGTCTGCCATATGTAATTGTTGAAGTATGTGTATTAATACTAAAAAAAATAAAAATAGAAAGCCATTGTTCTTATGCTGTTTTACTCTGGACAGTGCTGGACAACAAGGAAGCTAAGCTTGCTGCTGTCACACTGCCAAAGTTCAAACTGAGGTGGTTGAAAGAGGAGCAGAAGAAGGATGCTTTAAAGACACTACTGATCACAGAATGCAGAACTTTATTTGATAGACAAGAGTTGATCCCATCTGAACCACAAGTCTCTACTTCCTCCAAAAAAAGCGTCACGTCACGTCACATTGGCCTCCAACTGAGAGTTATCCTTGGACCAGACAGCAGCCAGAGAGTGGTATTTCAAGATGGTTTGCCTTCAACTGTGCCTGACCTGGAGTTGGAGATAAAGATTCAGTGTAAGCTTAAGGACCCTTTTCGGCTACAGTTTATGGACACTGAATTTGGGAATGACTTTGTTAACTTGACCTCCATGGTAGAAATCCAGGACAAAAGTACACTTAAAGTCATATATAGGCCAAGACACACCCAATCCTGATGTACCCAGCTGCTCCTCCTCATCTTCTGGTGACAGCACTGTGATTCTGTCATCCCCTGAGTCCACTTCTTCTCGGCCATCATGGCCAGATGTGTTCTTTGTTCCTAGATTCTCATTTGATTCAGAGCTAAAACTTGAGGAAGCTCACAAAGCTTACTTAGAAAATGGAGAGCTGCTGACTCCTGACCCAAAGCTCAGATCAGATATACTAAGTGGACTGCTTCAGGTGATAGTTAAACACAAAGTTTATGTCACAGACAGAGATGTTGCTCAAGTTGCAGAGGCACTTATTATGAAACACCCATGTTTTTGTGAGAAGGGCTCAGCTAGTGGGTATAAGGGATGGAAAGTCAGCCTCAAATACAAAATATCCAATTATCGCAGACACCTCAGAAATGCAAGATGCTCTGAGGTTTGTATGAATGCTTTAACACATAAACCAGTTGGAAAACATTGTCCGGCTTTGATGTAAAAAAAAAGCCAAAGCGTGGTGAAGTGTCCTATCTCCCCCCTTTCCCCCTTGGAGAAAGTGAGCAATTTTTGGAGAAGTTGAGAGTTGAGCTACTCACTGATGTTAGGATTCGCGGTAACAGAGAGACCATTAAAGTCAAGATGGAGAAGACAAGACAAGACATTTATTTTTGAATAGCCCAATATCACAACAACAATCGCCTCAAAGGGCTTAACAGACTGCACTAGACAACATCCCCTGTCATTAGACCCTCCATCAAGACCTTTGCCTTAAGAAGACAGGAAGTGATCCTATGGTCCATGAGCTGCTAGAGAGGTGGCCTACTCTCTTCACTCCCGTGGAGGCAAGTGAAATTGTTTTGTAATTTTATTTGTGTTTCATTTCAGCTGTGTAAGGTGTTGTAAATCTTTCCAGATAAATGCGGAGTTCAAACGCGTAACCACTGCCTCTTCAATCACGTTTCGTGTCGCAAGCGGACCTGCTTACACTCAATCTTGTGAAAGTTTTTGGAAAGAACTCAAGTCAACATGGCAAAAAGCTCAAGAATCTGGTTGCTGAGATGCCTGTAAGTACCCAAATACCATTTATGGGTTTTAGTTACATAACTTTTTTTTTTTTTCTAGATGATGTATGTCCTAGAAAGCTGTAGAATTTTTTAGACAACAGTGCTGAAAACATTTGTTCAGAATTGAAAAGAGTCACTGAGGAATGGGGCATAACAGACAAAGTTCAGGCAAACTTTGTTGCGGCTGTGCGCAAAGCAGGTTGGGCACATTATCCATGTATCCACTGAATTTGGTAGTGAAAGACTCCCTGATCTTCTTCACATGCAACAGAGATGCAGTGCTATTGTAACTTTCTTTCATCACAGTACAAGAGTAGCAGAGAAGCTCAAAGAATTGCAGAACCAACTTAAATGTCCAGAACACAAACTGATACAGTCAGTTAAAACAAGGTGGAACTCCGTGTTCTACATGTTTGAGAGTCTGTTAGAGCAGAAGGAAGCTGTTACTACAGTCCTCTGTCTTCTTGGAAAGCCATCCCTGTGAGGAAGAGTGGTCCATGATCATTCTTTCCATTGAAGCTCTGAAACCATTTGAAGAAGTCACAAGAGAGATATCAACTGAAAAACATGTTTCAGTTTCTAAAGTGGGTGCACATGTCAGAGTGGTTAGCACTCCTGCCTCACAGCAAGAAGGTCGTGAGTTCAAAACCCGGCCGACTCAAACATTCTCAGCTGACTCCGGTCTTTCTGTGAGGAGTCTGCTTGTCCTCCACGTGTTACTGTGGGTTCTCTCCGGGTACTCCGGCTTCCTCCCACCGTCCAAACACATGCATGTACAGGTTAATTGGCAAATCTAAAGTGTCCCTAGTGAATAAATGTGAGAGTGAATGGTTGTTTGTCACTGTCTATGTCTAAATGTCAGCCCTGTGACTAACTGGCCACTGTCCAGGGTGTACCCCGCCTCAGGCCCAAAGCTGCTGGGATAGGCTCCAGTCACCCGCGACCCCTAATGGGACAAAGCGGTAGAAAATGAATGAATGAGTTTCTAAAGTGATTCCCTTGGTGTCACTGCTTCTGAGATCAACAGCATCTAATTATTGCCAAGGTAGCAATCTAGCTACCAGCACAATGTCAACGTCGTTTCAGAGGTATTAAAACCTTTTATGGTCTTGCTGTTAGTACCTACCTGGACCCAAGATTTAAAAAGCTGGGGTTCCGTGACATGGCAAATGTTGAATCTCTGAAAGGGCGACTCATTACAGAAATTGAGCTATTAAGACAGAGTGCTACCTCTTCAGTGTCAGCTGCTGATTTAACTTCAACCCCAGCTACCAGCTCTACCTTAGCAATGGCTACTGCAACTACCTCAAGCTCCCCCGCAGGAGCAGCTTACTTTTGCAGTTTAAAAAAGTATTACTGGCTTCATCCTGTATTACTGACTGCATAGCAGAATTTGTCTCTCAAGTCCTTGCATCCCAGCAGCATCGTACGACTAGCACTGATGCCATATTTGAAATGCGCCGTTACTCAGAAGAGAAGCCAATTCCTCGTGACCAAGATCCACTACTTTGGTGGAAAATTAATCAGCCAACATTTCCCTCTCTTAGTAAGCTTGCCAAGAAACAACTGGGAGTCATTGCTTCATCTCTACCTGCAGAAAAGATTTTCTCAAAGGCCGGACAGAAGAAGTGCATTAAAAGGGAAAAATGTAAACATGTTATTGTTTCTGAACAAAAACCTGTAGTTTTAAGCTAACAGTATACCAAAAAGGAAATTATTTAATTTGTTATTAAAACATCTGCTTTATTTTCTAGTAATAATTTTGTGCACTGTATTTCTTTTAAAGCCAGATATGTACTGTTAAAAGGAGAAAGTTACTATATTATTGTTTAATGTATATTTTATAGTATTATTCTGTTTTTCTTTTCTTAATTGTATCACTGTTCTTGTCATTTTCATGCAGTTTTATGTTTGCATATTGAGTTTATTACAATAATATTTTTTTTTTTCATATTTGAAAATGTCCTGTTTTTTGTTAATTTCACATGACTAATTACAGGCACACTAAGAGCAAATCACATCACAAATCACAGATGTATTCAGATTTAACTAAATTATGCAATCACTTCATAAATTGTGATACAGTGATATCCCCTATGCAAGAAAGTAAATGTACTTTATATTGTGTGCTAAAAAATAGTATCGGTATCAATATTGGCGATTTTGTCCTGTATTTACTTGGTATCGGATCGATACACATTTTTGCAGTATCGCCCACCTCTAGCATCTGCCGGTCTGACAGAGCAGAGCCAGAAGAGCATATGTCGTCTCACAAGGGCGCTTCCACCTTGTGGCAGAAAATGGTACTGCGCTGCATCACATTTTCACATTGAATCCACATCAACGAGCATGCAAAAACCACACAATAATAAAATTAAAACAATGTGACCACACACTGCTGTGTCACACACTCCCTGACAAAATAAAAGATGGCTTCTGACAGTCTATGAACCAATCACCATAGGTGACATGTATACAGTTGGACTTACGAGCGTATGGTAAGCAATGAGATTGGTATTCAATTGGTATTCAATTGGTATTGAAGAATGTGATTGGTAAACTATATGTATCAGGTGAGTATGGCATGTAGATAGGCGGCATATAGGTCAATAGTGGATTTGTGTTTTGGGAGTGCATGAAGTGTTGCGGTGTAGACTGTTCATTCACCAATTTAACTGTTGTCTGTGAGCGTACTGAAGGCTCACCTAATGACTCATATGTGAATACCTGACATGGCTTTTTATCAGATGTTGTGTAGACTTTCTAGCTTCGGCGTGCTCTACATGTAGAGTCTCTGGTCTCTGCTTTTGTTCAGGTTCTAGGTTGTTATCAGGTCCCTCTTCCTCAGGCTTGGTAAGTGTAGGTGGGTGGTCAATTCCATCCGCTCCGTCCTCTGGCGCTTCCTCTTACCGCGGCAGGTGAGGAGCAGTGGGGGAATCTTGAGTCTCTTCTTCAGGTGAGTAAGCAGGTGCAACAGACGTGTATTCCCTTAGTTGTCAAAGCAAAGTGTCTCCTTGGTTTTGCGGTTTCTCTGTCACGTTCTGGTGCTGTACTTGGCTGGGATGTGGGCTGTTCTTCTCTGGTAAGTCGTTGCACTGTTCTCCCAACAGGTATTCTTAACCAGTAGCCTGAGCTGCTTTCCTCATCTAAGTCACTTTCAGAGTTCTCACTTTGATATTTCTGTCCTTGTGTCTACAACTTTCCTTCTTGTTTGTGTGCTTTCTCTTACATTTTTATTATGTTTTGCTTTTCCATGGGGTGTTTATCTGGATTGGTATGTCATTGACTAACAACAGGAGATTGCGGTGCAGTGTCCGAGTCTTTCTTCTTTCTCCACTCTCAGGACAAACAACATACACTGGGCTTTGTGCAAGCTGCTCTTTTACCATGTAAATAGTCTTTTCCCAATAGGATCTCAACTTTCCAGGCCCTCCGCGCTCACTGAGGTTTCAGACTAGAACTCTGTCCCCTGGCTGTAGTACAACACCTTTTGCTTTCTAGTTATATGTCACTTTTCCTTTTGCACTGTACTTTTGACTGTTTTCACCGGCAATGCGGTACACCTCCGACATGCGCTCAGCCCATTTCTCTGCATATCCTGTAGGAGAGTATGACTCTTCTTTTCCACTTAATCCAAATAACAAATCAACTGGAAGACGAGAGTTTCGGCCATAGAGTAGAAAAAAAGGCAAGTAACCAGTAGCGTTATGGCGCGTACAATTGTATGCATGTACAATATGTGGGAGATGGTCTTTCCACCGCAGCTTTTCAGTGTCTGTCAGGGTCCTTAACATCTGCAGGATGGTTCTATTGAACCGCTCTGCTGGGTTGCTTTGGTGGTATGGGGACGTGCATAAATGGCCCACACCAGATAGATTTTGCAGTGTCTTAAACAATTAATTTTAAAATTAACGCCCCTGGTCGCAATGTAATTTTTAGGGATACCCAAACCATGGAAAATGCGCTCAGCTGCTGTGCGACCACTCTTGTTTTTTGTGGGATAAGCCTGAGCGAATCTGGTGAAGTGATCAACTACCACTAATGCAAGATGAAGTACTCTTTCATTACCAACATTTACATTTACATTTACAATTACATTGCCGCTACATGGCGGCAGTAGCTCAGTGGGTAGAGTGGTCGTCTTTCAACCGGAAGGTAGGTGGTTCGATTCCCACTCTCCCCACAGTTCATACTGTCGTCAGGCACGTGCACACATAGACATCAAAGGGGGCTTGAGCACCTGCCCTTTTTATTCCTGGAGAGAAAGTGCCCTTTTTTCTGGGGTGCTTTTTTTTTTCTTTTTTTTTTGAAAAAATAATATATATTCTTGTTTGCGCACAGCTTCCCTGTCAAACAAATATATTTATTGAAGAATAGTATATCTAAATATCAGGTCAGGAGTTCTGAAGCGCTCATTGACCCCCAAACCCCTTCCCCCTTTGCGCGCAGCGGCGCACATCGACGCACATCGACGCACATCAGCACACATCAGATACACAGACACACACCTGCAGGCAGCAGCAGCCCCTCCCAGCACGGTTTTTCTTGGCTTGTGCTGAGGTGAGTGGAGCTGGCGATGAACAAAAGATTAAAATACAAGTGCCTCGAATAATGCTCGAATTTACTGCTGATTAGCCAAAGGCAAATAGTTAACCTGTGTTTTGCTAGCATGCATGCCTCATGAGCTACTAAACTAGAGCTGTGTAAGGGATAATCGCTATACATTATCCTCCTGCTTATTACATGGCTACCTACCAAATAAATAGATAATTTGACACAAAATATTAAAAGGGAGTTTATTGATTTAAACCCGATTGTATTGCTTCCGCTAAAGAAAATAGTACGCTCCGTCTCTACTGTTTTTCATGGCAACGGTCTGTTATATTTCAGACAGCGGTCTGTTATCAAGAAATAACAGACCGCATTCTACATTGGAGATCAACCAAGCCATGTAATAAAATAAGTTAATGAAATAAGAACGTCCCCAGTTAGTTAATGACTTACATCAAGAGTCTTTCCCCCTGAAATTTAGAAATCTAAATTGGTGAATCTAGAAGAAATCTACAGATGCAAACAGATGGAGGATAGGCTACACTCTAAAAAATGTAGTAAATCTGAGTAACTGCATCTGTACATTAATAAATAAAACTGAGTAGAAATAAGTTAACATTAAACATTAAAAACTTTTTTTTAATTTCCTCTAAACCTTTATAAAATAGTATTCCATACAACCACAAATACATACATGACATTGGCTTTTATTACATTTTTTACTCAATTATTAAGGTAAGTTTAATTCAAACAATCAAGTAAGATTTTCAGAGATTTTATTAAGTTAATTAAGTTCAATATTTACTAATTACTAAGCCACAGAATATTTTTTGAGTGTAGTAGGTTTAAAACAAACTCCATCTAAATGTGGATTTTGAAGGTTTTATTTGATGATGGTGATGATACAGTCCTCCCTCAAATGTGAAACTAAGTCCTTGTCAGTCACCATCAGTTATTGTGTATGTGTACATGCATAGCAATAATAATATTAATGTATTTGATTAAAACATTAAGGCAATTCAGTATTCTGATGCTTAGTTGTGTGAAGCTAAAAAGTTATTTTGCTTGTGAAACAAAAAGTATTTAAACAATTAATTTGAATCATGCTTGCAGTGCAGGGCCAGGTAGGCAGCATAATGCCAAAAAAAGAGAGGATACAGAAAAGGAAGGAGAAGGAGCGCCAGGAAACAGCCAAGAGTAGCAAATCGCTAAATGCATGGTTACAACCAGTTACAGCAGAACCCAAGAGAGAACAGATAACTCAGATGCTGAAAAGTGTTTGACCTGACCTCTGTTAAAGACACTGAGAGACAACAGTGGACAGGATATCTTTCCAACACTAGTGGAAATGAAAAGAACTTATGCAACAATTCCAGTGTCAACAGCAACAGTGGAGAGGTCATTTTCCAAGCTCAAACTGGTTAAAGACACACTCAGAAGCCTATGCACCGAAGAAAGGCTTTCTGATCTCCTCCTGGCTATTGAGAAAGACGTTCCTGTAAACCACAGTGAAGTAATAAACATCTACAGGGACATGGCCCCCAGAAGGTTGCCGCTGTAAGGGAGGAAGGAGAGACAACCAGGGAATGGAAGTAACAGATTTTATTTTGAAGTAGAAGACCCTTTTTTGTAAGAATTTTATTAAGTTGCTGTATTTTTGTATTTTTTCAATCATTTTTGAAGTGATTTTTTCAGTAAAGTTAACAAAATAGCAGCAACAACCCTGTTCAGTTTAGAGTGAATATTTGTGTTGATTTAAAAGTGTTATGTGTTCTGATAACACCAAAATAATTAAAATGATGTAGTGCCTTGTGCAAAAACCGTGAACTGATTATTTTGTAGACATCTTTTGAAAATTAGAGTTTGAGGAAGATAAAATTAATTAACTTTTTAAATATTTTTTTTTAAAAGGAAGTCAGTGTTGCATTAATATATATACGTTTTTGTTTTTAAAAAAGAAAAAAAAAAAACGTAATTATGAGAAGTGCCCTTTATTTCACTTGAGCCCCTGCCCCTCAAAATGTCTGTGCACGTCCCTGACTG
The DNA here is from genome assembly GCA_024416835.2 of Perccottus glenii. NCBI lineage: Eukaryota > Metazoa > Chordata > Actinopteri > Gobiiformes > Odontobutidae > Perccottus > Perccottus glenii. The sequence continues at coordinate 7,357,832 of CM044565.2, read as the reverse complement.
TCGTTGTGTCCTTGGGCAAGACACTTAACCCACCTTGCCTCCAGTGACTGTAACACTGGTAATTACATTAGAACAATGTAAGTCGCTTTGGATAAAAGCGTCAGCTAAATGAATAAATGTAAATGTAAATGTACCAACATGGCCCATTTCATTATGTAACTGCTGCAGAGCTAGATTTCAGTATTTTGCATGGAGAACTAGCTGTTTTCTCTCTTTTGTCTGTCTGTACAGCAAGTCGCTTTCGAGAAATAACTTAGTCCATTCATGTAACAGTTTATGTCCCGCTCTGTGTACTGTTTTACGTACCTTTTCTGTCAGTTTTGTCTGTGATTCTTTCAACTTGATGACTTGGCTGATAACGGGATCTTTTCTCTGAACGTTTACCAGGTCACTGTGGCTGATGCTCCCCAGGTTGGCTTGAGGTAAGGGTGCGAGTCTGGAGCAGTGGTGTTAAGGGCGGCCACCCAGGCTACGTCTTTCTGTCTGGCTGCATGGCTCCGTCCCATGTTGCTCGTACCGCCTCATCTGAAAAAGTCTCTGTACATTCTGAAACATACTTTTTAATGTCAAGTGGAATACATGAGAGTGTGTCGGCATCAACGTTAGTTTTTTCTGGTGTGTATCGTATGTCAAATATGAAGTCTGAGAGTTCTCCAACCCATCTATGGCCAACTGCATTGAGTTTTGCTGTACTCATGACATAAGTCAGTGGGTTGTTGTCTGTGTATATTGTGAAATGGGGCGCATAATACAGGTAGTCCCGGAATTTTTCCCACACAGCCCATTTCACTTTAACTACTTTAACTTTCCACTATGCAGGTGATAGCTGCATTAAACTTGTGTCAAAGTCCTTGAGCCATATCCTATGACACGTAACTAGCCATTCTGACACTGATAAAGGACGGCTCCAAGTCCCTTGTCTAAGGCATCCGCCAATTAAAATCAGGATAAGCTAGTACAGGGGAGCTAGTGAGGAGAGTGACCAGCTGTTCTAGGGCTTCTTGATGTACAAATGTCCATGTGACTGGCTCTTTAGATGGTAACTGGGGGCGCTTACTGTTTTTCTTACAGGTGGGACCTTGGACTGTACCTGGCTTTGTCTGAAGCAACTCATAGATAGGCCTGGCTATCTGAGAAAAATCCTGGATGTAAGATCGGTAGTACCCCAGGAACCCTGTGAGTTTCCTCACATCTCCCACTGTCTTAGGTGCCTTAGACATTAATGTCTTTACGGCCTCAAGGTCACGGGGATCTATTTTGACTCCTTCAGCTGAAACTATCCTGCCCACGTACCTGACTTCATTTTTAAATAAGTTTACAATTTTATGGCCTTAGCTTTACCCTGTGTTGTTGTAGGGCACGAAGGACTTTAATGAGGCATTCGACATGTTCATCAAAACGTTTTGCATAGCACAGAATATTATCCAAATAAGGAAGGCAACACTCATTTCTAAGGCGGCCAAGCATTTCCTCCATGCTCCTTTGGAATGCCGCATTTGTCAACCCAAATGGGATATGGACCCATTCATATAAGCCCCAGGGGGTTATGAAGCCAGTGAGCTGGCGGGAACCCTCAGCAACAAAACCCTGATGGTATGCCTTCCTCTGATCTAGAATACTGAACCAGGCATAACCACCAAGCGTGTCTGTCAAATCTTGTATTCTGGGCAGCGGGTGTCTATCAGGCACAGTCTTTTTATTGAGAAGCCTATAATCAATACACAGTCTTAGACTGCCATCTTTTTTCTGACACATACGACTGGAGCAGCATACGGGGTCTTAGATTTCACTATCTAACCTTTTAGCAAAAGTTCTTGTAGTCTTTTACCTCTTTGAAAAGCGGCTTTGATATTGATGAGTAGGCTCTCTGGACGGGAATATTATCCTCCAAGTTGATTGACATTTGCAGGGTAGGTATACATCCGATGTCTGTGCTGTATCCGGCAAAGTCTTCTGACTCTTCACAGAGCCTTTTGTTAACTTTTGCTTGTTGTTCATCAGTGAGATGACTTAGATCAACGGAGGGTAGCCATGGTGATGGGTCAGTAGCGGGAGTGGGTGCAACACTGCTTACAGTCACTGTGGGCTCTGGCTCCTCAGGGGCATTCATGTTTATTACTTTATCAACACTGTGAATACTACTGAGGGTTGTTTTTCTTTGTAATGTGGCAGTATGTTTAGTGTTATTGGCCCATAATGCCCATTTGCATTATGTACCTCCTCAAGACCCTCACCAATGTCCAGTTCAGTCAGTTGCGTGTTATTTTCATTGGGTACAAACAGAAAAACAGTCTCTGATAAGTTCATTCCAGGTGAGACACTACACTTTATCCAGGCTACTTGTCCAGGTGGGATAGTGGTGTCATACTTACTGGTGCGTATTCTTCATTTTGAACTAAAAGTCTGAATGAAGTTCACAAGAAGCTCTGCCTTCTCTGTCGGGATGGACATGGCACTACAGAGAAGACTAGTTATTGTTGAAAAAAAACCTCTCAGGTTGCTTTTGGATCACTTCCTCAAGGATATTGAAACCGAGAATGGGTCTCTCCAGGGCAAAACTACTAACAAGGAATGGTACAGTAATTGACAAGCTAGGGTCAACATTACCCATAAGGTTGACTGTTATGGCCACTCAGCCATCAAATGGGAGTCTGTCACCATTTACAGCATAGAGTTTCCTCCTCCTCATCAATAATCTCGCTTAGTGACTGAATTGCTGTGTCTGGTGAGTATTTGTCTTTCCATTCTTTATCAATGATGCTTACTTGGGCCCTACTGTCCTAGTAAGGCACTAACTGCAAAACCATTCAGACTACACTGGGTGAGTGCTTTCTTCCCAATAAGCTTTGCGAGTCTTTCATTTAGTCCATAGCCAGTGTATTGACATGTTTGTTTGGTGTTTGCTGTCCTTTTTGTATTTCTTTACTTGTTGCGGGTTGGGACTTGTCTCTGTCAAGGGGCTCCAGTTTCTCTGACGAGATGACTACAGATGAAACAGCCCACTGCTCAATGTCCCTCTTCTCCACAGTAAAGGCAGTGAGGACAATCAGGACAATTTTGTTCAAGACACATTGCACAGCCACGTTGTTTTGCGTTCTGGTGACTTGCATTGCTTTTCATGTGTTGGCTTGTTTGCTCTGCTTTTTGTGATTGCAGATTTTCAACTATACTTGTTAACTTTTCAACTTTTTCAACCAGTTGTTGTATTAGGTCTGTCTTTTCATCAGTTCTCTTCACACAAATGTCCTCTTTTGTCACAGGGCTATGAGCAGCATTAACTTCAGTGACATGGGCACCTCTGGGGCGTGTCACTGGACCTACGCGTCGCTGCCTTTCATTCTCATCACTCATTACTTTTTTGAGATGTTTGAGTATTACTTCATCAGTAACTGAATGGTCAGCTACTAAGGGTTTCAGCTCTCTTTGAATGTCACTGTGTTTGTGCCCTAGCCCCTGATACACAGTATGAAGAAACACATCTTGGACCGTACAAACAGAGTACTTTACATCTGTGGATATGTTTTTTGAGGCAAGCAGGATCTTCTGCTTAAGGCCTATGATACGATAAAGGAACTGCTGGTCTCACCCTCACTTTGCTTAGTGCACATTAGTTCTTGAAACAACTCTCAATCAATCAATCAATATTTATTTATATAGCGCCTTCCAACAACCACAGATTGAACCAAGGTGCTTAACAACATTAGTAAAAAATAAACATATTTACAAATAGGTTTAAAACATATTTACACAATAAAAACAGATCAGTGTCACAGAGCCATTAAGTGCCAAAAGCCATTTTAAATAAAAAGGTTTTAAGTTTGGCTTTAAACAGAGGCCGGTCAGTGATGGAACGTAACTCAATGGGCAACGAGTTCCAGAGTTTAGGACCGGCCACTGCAAAAGAACGATCGCCCCACTGTTTGAACCGGGACCGGGGCACCTTCAGCAGATGTTGCCCAGCAGAACGTAGAGCTCTGCTGGGTTTGTGAGGGGTCAGAATCTCACACAAATAGGAAGGTGCAAGGCCCGTGAGTGCATTAAAAACAAACATTAAGATTTTAAAATTAATTCTAAACTGGACAGGGAGCCAGTGCAGGGAGTACAGGACAGGTGTTATGTGCTCATGTTTACGACTGTTAGTTAGCAGTCGGGCAGCAGCATTTTGCACAAGCTGCAAACGGTGAACTCCCACATAGAGCGCATTGCAGTAGTCTATGCCGGAGCTAATAAAAGCATGGATGGCTTTCTCCAGGTCAGCACGACTTAAAAAGGGTTTAACTTTTGAAAGGAGGCGAAGCTGAAAAAAGCTTGCCCTAACCACCGAATCTATTTGTTTATCAAATTTCTATGGATTTCTATTTCTAACTCTATGTTGTTCTGTTTGCCAAGGTGGGAGTGCAAAAAGTCTTTTATTTTCCCTACTGTCAGTTCAACTTTATTCATCAGCATGTCTTTGAAATTGATTAATTGTTTGATAACTCTTAGGACAGCTCTGACTATTTCAGCATCGCTGAACTGTTCTTTAAACCCTTCTTTGATCTGACGACAAACATTGTTATAGCTTATATCTGATCTCCTTCTGTGTGTAATGTGAAGGGTAAATTAAAATCTTGGATTTTGAACTCTCTATGGTGAAGGTATGAGAGATCTCTGAGTGACTTTTGGGACTTTTTCATATGTGGGGTAATTGAGTTGCTTTGCGCTCTAAACTGCGATTTAGACTGTGTTTTTACCAGTAACGGCAGTACAGGCTGAGCAGCGGCTGTGGGCATGTACTGTGAGATTTTTTTACTTAGCTCCTCATAACTAGTAAGCAGCTCCTGGTTTTCTGTACTGTTTGCGGTCACAACATGGTTGGGATCAGTCATTGCATCTTCTGTTTCATTTTCAGGTAAGTTATCATTAATCTGACCTTGAACAGTGTCATTGATCTGGGTGTCTGGGGACAGGGCCATTGGTACTAACAAATCACGACTTTGTATGACCTCATCAATAAATTCTTTGAGTTGTAGCAAATATGACATCCCCATGTCTTCAGACTCAAGGAAAGCTTTACTGCACATCACTGATGTACTGGAAACAACTCTCCTCATCCCCTGACTTAAGACCTGGCTGGTCCCCTCCAGTTATGAGCCCCAGTGATTTGGCAATCTGGGACAGTTCATCCGCTGATAGGGTGAGCAGGGTTTTCTTGATGCCCCACATCAAGTTTCTCCTCTCACCATCGGCCATGGCTGTCTACCTTTCACCTGGTCACACACCAATGTGGAATCTTTCAAGTCTTTCTCCGCGGCAGGTGGTGTTCCAGTGCAGCGTGATCTTTACTTTTCACTTATTGCTGTCGTGTACTGGTGGGTCTTCGTCAATAAGCAGCAGTCGAGGTAGACAACACCATCTGGATTGGTCACTACTCGTCCAATTCACCTGTAGGCTCTACACACACCGTCTCCCTGTACGGGCCACCAAGAAACTGTAGCAGGTATTGGCCGGTGGACCCACTACAAGTTTAAAAATACGAGGCTGTAAAAAAAATAACAAATGAGACAGACCCACGATCAGTTCTTGTTCTCTTTGGCTGCATCTCCCGGTCTGACTTTAATGGTGTACAACACAATACAAGGACCATACATTCCACATATAACTCAGTTTTATAATATTCCAAAATAACACAAACTGTATAAACAAGATATTCCTTCTTCTATTAGCTACTCTTTAGCATTAAGCTAATTCAATACAACGCACATATCCGTGGGAAACAGGCAGAGCTAACAAGACAACTTATATACACACTGTACTTATGAAACACTGAATACACTACCACATTTAACACAACATTATAAAGACTGTGGTTATTACAAATCAAATGTAGACAGCAAGATATATACAAGTAAATGTGGATCACTTATGTTAGCGCGCTAAATGCTACATGCCCTAGTATGTTAAAGCAAAGTCAAGATCTAAACATTCCTAATTGCGCGTTTTCAATACTTTACTCGTTAAGATCAACGATATTAAAGGGCAAAGACTCTCATGTGATGAGTTCAATGTGTTTGCTGACTCTACAAACCTGTAAAAAAAGAACAAATGTGACGGACCCACGATTAGTTCTTGTTCTCTTTGGCTGCATCTGCCGGTCTGACAGAGCAGAGCCAGAAGAGAGTGCTGCATCACATTTTCACATTGAATCCACATCAACGAGCATGCAAAAACCACACAATAATAAAATTAAAACTGTGTGTCACATTTGCATTCCATATGCAAGGACTCATGCACTTATTTTTCACTTATGACATCCTGTTGTTCTCATTTAAGGCCATTTTAAAACATTCCCAGCAGAAGTTAAAGGCATAAGTTGGACGGGATTAATAAAAAAAAAACAAATGTAATGTGTTTAAGATCTGGTTGATACTACCTTCTGCAGTTAATTAGTGACAGTAAGTTTTTATAAAATCAGATCAATGTTAAATTATGTTGACAATGTGCAGAGCAATTATAAACAGTAAATATTATTACTTTTAGTAGCTGACATAGCTAGCTGACATGTGTGGCTGTTTCTATTAAGTGTCTAGTTCTGAAGATAAAGTATAAAACACAGATGTGGTGGTAGTGTGGCAGACTTTTTCAGGGAGCTGCAGGTGAAGCTGGTTCAGGTTCTTCTTCGTCACAGTCACATGTTTGACATAAGTACAAACCCAATTCCAAAAAATTGGGACACTGTATAAAATGTGAATAAAAACAGAATCCAATGATGTGGAAGTTTCAGAATTCAATATTTTATTCAGAATACAACATAGATGACATATCAAATCTTTAAACGGAGAAAATGGATCATGTGAAGGAAAAAAAAAAGTTGATTTTTAATTTTCATGGCATCAACACATCTCAGAAAAGTTGGCACATGGCCATATTTATCACTGTGTGGCATCCCTTCTTCTTTTTAGAACAATATGCAAACGTCTAGGGCCTGAGGACAAGCTGCTCAGGTTTAGGAATAGGAATGTTATCCTATTCTTGTCTAATACAGGCTTCTAGTTGCTCAACTGTCTTAGATCTTCTTTGTCGCATCTTCTTCTTTATGATGCGCCAAATGTTTTCTATGGTTGAAAGATCTGGTAATTTTAGAACCGGATCCTTCTTCTACACAGCCATGATGTTCAGGGCCGTTTGAAGGAATTTGGGGGCCCCAAGCAAAATCGACATGGAGGCCCCCAACCCCCCGCACACACGCAAAGCCTAAAGGAACCACAGCATAGCCATACAGTTTAAGTTCACCCACACTTTATATAAATAAAAAAGGTTCACAGCGCAAATACTGCTGTTGCATATACTGTGCATAAATAAAAAAGGTTTACAGTGCAAATACTGCTGTTGCATATACTGTGCATAAATAAAAAAGGTTTACAGTGCAAATACTGCTGTTGCATATACTGTGCATAAATAAAAAAAAAGGTTTACAGTGCAAATACTGCTGTTGCATATACTGGTCCCTCTTAAAGCCTGGTTGCGTTCCACTAAGTGACAAATTATGGCAATCACTCTCCTTATGACACCTTTCCAATGCTCAATCTCGATCCGCATCAAGTCTTGTTGTCTTTGGTCTATGGTTGTATTGGTTTGCAGTCTCCTCTGCAGCTCATGCCAGTTTGTCATATTGTTACAATGTGCCTTTGAATATTCGTGTTCTTTTAAATGATGACCTAGGTTTCTCCATGTACGGAAGCCACAGTTGCTTAAGGCATTGTCACGCTTCCCAAAAACAGTGCAGGCCAAACAGAACACAGAGTCTGTGCTCATGGAATATAACATCCATGATCAAGAATTTTTCACCATTTTTCATGCTTCTCATGTAATTGTCATTTGTGAATCTTCGAGGTGGATTCTCAGAATTTTGGGGGAAAACAATGTTTGCGACTTGTACTGGTCCTTTTTTAACAATTTGACAGCGCACACTATCAGTCAGGACTGCTGGCCACTGCGCAGGGTCACCTGCTATAATGACAGTGCTTGTGGTACCTTGAGCTGTAGAGCAAACCTCAGTGTTGGGAAGTGGTGCAGACTCAATTTCTGTTCTGGGTGCAGTGTCTTCCACTGTGAGAGATGGTATTGACGGTGTAGCTGGGGAAAAATAATGTTTTTATTAATATAATCCATATGTTCAGGTACAGAATGCATCAGTGAGTGTCTGACACCTAGAAATTTGACAAGCACTACTGTATATTAAAAATTCGGAACTGTCCATGGGCAAAAGTGACTGGTATTTACACAGTTTGGTGGGAATTCAATAGTGATTTGCAATGTTTTTTTTCTAATAATATGACAGTACACTTATCAATTTAAACTCTGGGCTGTGCAAGATATCAACTATAATTATAGAGCTTGTGGTACTTTGTGCTATAGAGGAAACATCTAAGAAGTGATGCATCTGTTGATGTTGATGTTGAAGATGAAGTTGATGGTGTAGCTGGGAAAATAATTGAAAAAAAAATCTGAAATTACCGGTGGAGTACTTTTACCATTTCACTGTTAGCATATTGAAAGAGGTCACTTTTAACAGCTCAGTGAGAGAAATTCACTCTACCTTCATCAGTGGAGGTATCCTTAGGAAGAGCCTGAGGGCTGAGAAATTTAAGCAAAGCACCTTGAGGAAGAAAGAAAACATGGTAACACTTTATAATAACAATCATTAATAGATGGTAAATTGATAGTTAATTAATCTTTAGTTAATTGTCATTTAATTGTTAGCAAACAGTATTATTACTTATTATAAAGTTTACCGTTAGCAATGATAGCATTTCCATAATTTGGTATTAGAAGGGAAGGGATGCAGGCAGCTGATTACCATTGCTTAAAAATATCCCAAGCTAATGTTTGATGCACGGAATTTATTGTGTGTTTTTCCTTTCCTAACCCCCATTTGGTAAATAGATTATCACGGTGGAAAAGTATAGCATGCTATTTGCTATGCCACTTTCATCAAAACCTATTACAAAGGTACAGCAATGTCATGTCATTAAATACGATAAACAGTGATTCTGGAACAGAACTTCTTTATCCGTTAAAAAACATATTACAGTAACCATATTCCGTCCATTCTAAAAAAAAGTTGCACTAACTGTTTGTTACAAGCAGCCTTTGCCATCAGGCAGGTAACGTTAGCTAACATAAACATATTTTTGCTAGCCTAACCTGCTGCATAATTACACCATTTGTACAAGACTGACAAGTAGAGCTATTTTATCCAGTGTAATTTATCACTTACCACTGTCTTGTTTTTTCTTATCCTTCTCTTCCTTTCTCTTCTGGCTTCCTGAAGCATAATTCCTCTTCATGACTGCCTCGGAGGTTTTGTATTTTACCGGCTGCAGAGATCACGTTGGCAGGCTGCTGTCAGCGACTACTGAGAGGGGCCCCCTTGAGGGGTATCCCGATAACAGTGTCATTGCACTCTACAGCATTGACGATCAAAGGGGCGCTCACACAGTGTCGTTGCATTTATTCTTAACCGGTCGTTGTCCTGCAAGCAATTGCTTGGTTTGCTTGCCCTGTTGCGACGGGCCTGATGATGTTGTAATTGATGCAGTTCATGAATTGAAGGTCTTTCCTGAAAGAGACAACGTCTGGATGGGAGCATATGTTGTTCTAGAACTTGGATATACCTTTCAGCATTGATGAGGCCTTTCCAGATGTGTAAGCTGCCCATGCCACACGCACTCATGCAACCCCATACCATCAGAGATGCAGGCTTCTAAACTGAGCGCTCATAACAACTTGGGTTGTCCTCTTTAGTCTGGATGACATGGCGTCCCAGTTTTACAAAAAGAACTTCAAATTTTGATTTGTTTGACCACAGAACAGTTTTCCACTTTGCCACAGTCCATTTTAAATGAGCCTTGGCTCCAGAGAAAACGCCTGCACTTCTGGATCATGTTTAGATATGGCTTCTTTTTTACCTATACAGTTTTAGCTGGCAACGGCAAATGGCCCGGTGGATTGTGTTCACCGACAATGTTTTCTGGAAGTATTCCTGAACCCATGTTGTTATTTCCATTACAGTAGCATTCCTGTTTGTGATGCAGTGCCGTCTAAGGGACTGAAGAACACGGGCATCCTGTATGGTTTTCCGGCCACAAAATAAAATACTTGAGACTTGACTTGGACTTGGAAGTTAAAGATTCGGGACTTGACTTGACTTGAGACCCAAAGACTTGAATGACTTGAGTGTTAAATAACATTAAAAGATAAATAAATTACTTAAAGTTTTGTCTGTTTGCTTTCATCTACTTTCATGTTATTTAAAAGTTTATTTAAAAATTAATAAAAACACTTTTTACAAGTTATTAACTCTGTGCACTTAAATACGAAGTGTATTATTATGTCAGATTTAAGAGCTTGAAATACAGTTTATGAATGCATGGAGATTTGATTGAGTTTAAGTTTATTTAAAAGAAGCTGAAATTGTAGATGGACCAGGATGTGATGTCAGATGAAGCTGAGGAAGACGAGGCTGGGCTATGTCAGCTGTGCAGGAGCAGAGAGGACCGACAGTGCAGCAGACCGATAACTGGACAGGACTGGGCTTGACTGGGGAGGGCCGACAGAGAAGCAGCAGCAGACCAGTAACTGTAAAGGGGCTCTGCAAAGACAGAGAACAAAGTAAAAACTTATGTTTCAAACAAGTCTTGCCGTTGGGACCGGTCACCTCTGTACATGAGATTTATTGTTAATCACAGAACAAATTACAACATTTATCTTGGTCTTTTATTCACCAGCTCACTGTATGTTACTGTGTGTGTGTAAGGACTGTTTTTATAAAATAGTGGACTTTGATTTGAACTTACATTTGCCTAAATATAATACTTTACTAATGTGAAATGTACTGGGTTAGAGGTAATGTCTCGTCTCTCAGTCCTAGATCCTGTATCCCTCGATGAGCTGACAAAGGTGGTTTCTTCATGTAAAGCAACTACATGCCTTCTGGATATCCTGCCAGCAAAACAGCTTTAAGAACTGTGGCCCTTTGTAGGGCAAATTATGTTAAACATTATAAACTTGTCCCTGTCTACTGGCACCGTTCCTTCCCTCTTCAAACAGGCTGTGGTCAAACCCCTGCTCAAAAAACCTACTCTGGATCCTGGATGCCTAAATAATTACCGTCCTGTCTCTAATTTACCTTTTCTATCTAAAGTCCTCGAAAAAGTTGTGTTAAAACAACTTACTCTATATCTATCGGAAAATGACCTCCTCGAGCCGTTTCAGTTTGCATTTAGGGCCTCTTATTCCACTGAAACAGCTTTAGTTAAAGTGACTAACGATCTCCTCCTTCAGATTGACGAGGACTCATCGGCTCTACTGTTATTGCTAGATCTCAGCGCTGCATTTGATACGATTGATCAGGCAGTGCTAATCAACAGACTAAAGAATGTGTTTGGCATCTCTGGCTCTGCTCTTGCTTGGTTATAATCCTATCTGTGTGATAGGTCTCATTTTGTCTCTTTTAATAAATCCTTCTCCTCCACGGCACCAGTTAAATTCGGTGTGTCACAAGTGTCTGTGCTTGGCCCCATACTTTTTTCACTATATGTTACACCATTGGGACAAATCCTCAGAAGTTATGGAGTAAACTTCCACTGTTATGCCGATGATACACAGCTGTATCTACCAATAAAAGCGAATAATACTACTGACATCAAGCGTCTAGAGGCCTGCCTCGTTTCAATTAAAACATAGATGTCTAAAAACTTCCTCCATTTGAACTCAGATAAAACAGAGCTCTTGTTAATTGGTCCTGCCAGTCATCGGCACAAGTTCAACAATCTTACTGTCTCGATCAACAATTGTGTGTTGGAGCACGGCAACACTGTGAGGAACCTTGGTGTCATTTTTGACTCCACACTATCTCTGCAGCAGCACATTAGTGAGGTCACTAAACTAGGCTTTTTTCACTTTAGGAATATCTCAAAAATTCGCTCCTGCCTCTCTTTAGCTGATGCTGAAATTCTCATTCATGCATTTGTCACATCCAGGCTGGACTACTGCAATGCGTTATTCTCTGGACTGCCGAGGAAAAGTACTCACAGACTACAAATGGTCCAAAATACAGCCGCCAGACTTTTAACAAAGACCAGGAAGTTTGATCACATTACTCGGTCCTGGCTTCATTACATTGGCTTCCTATTCATGTTAGAGCTGATTTCAAAGTTCTCCTGTTAACATATAAAATCCTTTGTGGACGCGCCTCTTACCTATCTGACCTCATCACCCGGTATACTCCAGCTCGCACTTTCGCCTCAGGACGCTGGCCTCCTTCAACTTCCTCGAGTAAAGAAGAAGTCTGCTGGCAGAGCCTTTTCTTATAGAGCCCCATTTTTATGGAATGGGCTCCCGGCGAAGTGCGGCGTGTTGAAGTTTTCAAAAGCAAACTCAAAACATACTTATTTCACCAAACGTATGGAGACTGATCATAGGTATACGTTTACACTGGTTGTAGCTGTAGGTACACGTTTACACTGGTTGTAGCTGTAGATACACACTAAACCGCTCATACTATTATCAAATCTACCTAATACAGTTTTTTTTTCTCTCTTTTCTCCGTCCTCCTAGGGTGGACGCAAACCTCTGACCTGCTGGGTGATGTGTACCCCCCCTCCCCGCCTGTGCTCCAGTGTGAGGGCCCCACCCATCTGTCATCTACCTTGATGTTGGCTGCGGCCCCACCCACTATTGCACACTCAGAGTGGACACTGGACACCAATATAAATATGTGAATATGTTTGTGTATTTCTATGTATTTTTCAACTGTCCTGGACACATTCCTGCACGGCCTGTCCGTCCTGGGAGTGGATCCCTCCTTCTGTGGTTCTCCCTGAGGTTTCTCTTTTTTCCAAGCTGGGTTTTTTTTGGAGTTTTTCCTTACCCTGATGGAGGGTCTAAGGACAGGGGATGTTGTCTAGTGCAGTCTGTTAAGCTCTTTGAGGCAACTGTTGTTGTGATATTGGGCTATACAAAAATAAATGTCTTGTCTTGTCTAATGTCTGTCATGTTGAAAACCTGGCATACACATTTACCACTCTACCACTCTAAATACAAATATAAAACTAACACTGTTATGGCCTAGCCCAGTGTGTGTTGTCTTGTGTTCCTAGTCTTTGTCTCCCTCGTGTGGTCATGTTGTTTTTAGGTCTGGCTGGTGGGAGTGGTCGGCAGACAGATGCAGCTGTTCCTCATTACTCATCAACCACAGTATAAAGCCTCCAAGCCTTCCTCCATTCATCACCAGATTGTTCCATTTACTCAGTGGTAGAACACTATGGCCTAACATTTTTAAGCTTGTAAAGGTTTTTTGCCTTGAAGTTTAATTTTTTTTTTTTTGTGCTTTTCCCTCCAGTCTTCTCTGCCTGCCTTTGAACTCCTTTGCCAGGATTACGCCCCGATCACGCCATATCCTTAACCTTATTTTTATGTACATTTAAACCATCTTCTAAATCTCACTACTTCTGTGTCTGTGTTTGGGGTACTTTCTTCGGCTCCTTTAACACGTGCAAACACATGCACTTCAGCTACAGTAATGTTTAAGTGATGTATGACTGCAGAGTAAGGAAAGTGTTTTCTATTGTAAAAAGTCTCAGAGCTTGGTCGGCATTGCAGGTGTAATGTTTAGTGCGTAGTGTAATGTAACACCCACCTTTGTCTGAATTTTCTCTTCAAAGGGTTCACACCACAACCAAGAGACTTTCTTCTAATCAGCCTCAGCCTGACAGCATCACCTTTAGGAAATCTATTTTCATAAAAAAAGGCATGTGTGAAATGTATTTACCAAAATGGCACTACCTAGATCAGGGGTGGTCAATACGTCGATCACAATCTACTGGTCGATCTCAAGGTAGCATTAGTAGATCGCATAACATAAAAAAATAGACGTCAGCCAATTATCCATCCAATCTCTTGATTGAAATACAGGGCAGCCAGTCAGATGACATCTGAATTCTTCTGACGCTGAGGTCACTGCGCATGCGCAAACAACAGTACTAAGTGCAGCAAGACAACACGCTTCAGCTTAAACCTCGTTTTTTTTCTCTTAAACTTAAGAAAGGGTATAAAACAAGTGGGGGAGCTGGACAAAGTAAGAAGACAAGAATGTATTGCTTTTATACGGAATGGGAAGAGGACTTTTTTTTCACCATGACGTTTTCGAAGTGTGTTTGCCTCATCTGTCAGCAGCTACTGTCCGGACTATGCATCTCTGGCTGATTCAAGTCAGTGCAAGTCATCAGAGTGAACTCTGGTAATGACAGAAAATTGTACATAGTTAATTATGTTGTGCAGTGTTACGGTTTGCAACATACATTGTACATTTAAAGAATCCTCAATATATTTGTAAATAAATATATGTTTTGCATTTTTGAAGTGGGTAGATCATTTTGACTTGGTCATTTTATAAGTAGCTTGCGTGCTGAAAAAGTGTGAGCACTCCTGGCCTAGATCCTTGTAAAAGAGTACATTATGCAATCAATGTACCGGTCTGTTGTGGTAAAGAAGGAGCTGAGCTTAATTTATAGGCTGTGATTGTAGGACTTATTCCTAAGTGGTCATGTTTTACATTGTCTTCTCTTCATATATGAAAAGAAAAATAGAGAATATAGACTTTATTCATCAGTAAAGTAACCAAACAAAACCACTGAGTGCTACAGCCTGTGTGTTACACTTTTATTGTATTGGTTTTATTCATTCTGTAAAAATGTCTCTATTGTTGGTCTAACTCTAATAAAGCCTTGTCTTTGCCTGTGTTCACGTGAAAAGAAACCAAACTTGACCAATAACAGGAAAACTAAAGTCAAATGCAGCTCAGTGGTTGAGCGGCCATCCTTCAACCGGAAGGTAGGTGGTTCGATTCCCGATCTCCCCACAGTTCATACTGTCGTTGTGTCCTTGGGCAAGACACTTAACCCACCTTGCCTACAGTGGTGTTCCAGCTGTAACACTGTTGAATGGAACCTTAATGTAAATGACTAAATGTAAATGTAAATGTACATGTTGCACTCTGATGGTCCACATTCCGCTGGTCACAAAAACAATCCATCAATGACTGTACACGGAGCTAATACAGTAAAAACACATTGATAGTGCTCACGTTGCTAATGAACAAATGAATGAATATGTTATTACACAAATTATGTTGCTCTGACATATACAGGCACTAGTTTTGCAGAGCTATACAGTGTTTTGGTGTTTTCTACAACCGATGGAAGGTGGAGGTAATAAGCTCGTTTTATGTCATATCATCATGAATCTAGTTGTCAGTCATACCCTATAAAATGGTGAAAACTCAGAGTCTACTAGCTCTACTAGAACTAACATAACACTAAATAAACTACAGAAACAAGTAAAAAAACAACACATACCATTAAAGGTTCTCTGTTTTGCACCGTGTCCGGCCCAAATGTCATCTCTCAAATCCTTTTCCTGTTGCTTTTATGTTCTTGCAATGTCTTTTTGTGTGTTTAGCAAAGAAACATATCGCCCACACAGCGCGAGAGGTTGCTAAAGCATGCCGCCATGTTCTCTTGTTTCTGTCACGTGACAGCTGGGCTGAGCGGCCCACTCCAAGAAAAGTTACTGAGGTTTATCCAAGTGGGTACCCTCTCAGACTCTGTGAGGAGGCTTATTTACTCTTTTTCTTGCCAAAGAACCATCACAAATGAGTTGGATGCTTTGTTTTTGTAGGTCAAAAGTTACATGATGGGGCTTCAAAATGCATGGAAAGAACACAATCACTATATCAAACCAAGGGACATGAGGGATGAATTACGAAAGCACATGTTCAAAAGCAAGTGTCTAAGTGTTGTTGTTTCATTTCTCCCAGTGCAATCAGGAGCTGTGATTTACTTCCCGGTGACATCATGGAGACCGCAGCTATTTTTATTGGCTGGTAACTGTCCAGCTCGGCTTCGTGCTATGCCACCTGCCCAATCCGTATTAGTCAACAAGCCCCTGGGAAGAAGATGAAAAAAAAGAAAAGTCAAGCATCTAAAAATGATTGAGAGTTGAAAGGAGGAATATGATACGCATGCCCTGCTACTGTTCAAGGCATGGTTGGCGCTCAGATGTCCTGTCACTGCTTCGAGTTTGTTGAACCCCATTTGCTCTTTGGTGCTCTGCAGTGTCTTTTATTGATAGTTAAATTTTATTTTCTATATGCGCTCTGGTGTCTGTGGGATGACGCGGTTGTGTCTTCTTCCCCCTCAGATTTTGATCCGTGAAAGTGTTTGTTTGTGTGACACAGAGGGAGGGGTTATTCCTGTGCCGTGTGTTCTTAGGTGCCGTTTAGTCACATGCCATTTAGCCAACCCTTGGTCCTGAAAAATGATCAGTACAGTAATGGGGGGTTCATCACAATCTGATTACATACAACTGGATCCTCTTTGACCATGGGATGACATGCTGCTAAATTTCATTTTTTTTTGAATGATAGTAAATTGTTAAGTAACATTCTATGAATCTACAATTATAATGAGTGTCTGTTTGCACACTGACTAAAGATGTCATATCATCACTGATTTGTTCACTGGGCCTTTGAGGTAAGGGTATATGCTGGTGAGTTAAAAAGATAACACAATATAGCACTGCTCATTAGTGACTGATAGAAAGGCCCTGTCAAATGTAGATCAACTAGAACACTTTTTTTCTGGTGTGGTTCTTTACAAGACTAAGAGATACAGTCCTTTACCCCTGACAACTTAAACTAATGTAGTGGCAAGAGTCAACCTTTGGCAATGGCAGGAAATGGCCTGCTATGAGGAAACACAAAGCTCTGTCAATACAAAATTATTATTTTATCAACCCTCAATGTGAATAATAATGGTCATCTTTACTATGCTGCCTTTAACACTATGGAATTCTGAATTTACTCTCAGGATATCTGACTTTGATATAAAAAATAATTTTATCTCAGAATTATGACTTAATTTACAAAGTTCTGGCTTCACTCTTCTCAAAATTCTGAATTTTATCTCAGAAAACTGACTTAAATTTCAGAATTCTGAGTGTAATTTTAAAATTGTGACTTCATCCACATAATTCAGACTTTTTTTTTCATACTGACTTTATTTTCACAATTCAAATTTAGATTTCTGACTAATTTTAAACATATTTTCTGGCCTTTTGCCTTTTTTTGACAAACTTTATTAGACAGACTGTATGTTGTATGTGCTCTACCAGGTGAACCACCTACACGCCACTCGTGTTCAATATAATTTAAGCCTATGAAGAATTTTTAGACATTGTAGAAATCACTTGTAATGCCATGCGTTGTGCCCCGATGCCATATCACCCTTTCTGTTCTGATGCATGTTTGCACAGCTTCACATTAAAACTTAGTGACTTAACATTTTCATTACTCGACTGGAAAAGACACCATCACAGCAGGGGCAACATGGGGCAGCATAGCAGGGCATTTATAGATGTATATATGTATTTATATAGCACTTTTATTGATGGGGCACTTTGTCCCTTTTTTATAGATACAGAGCAGCCAAAATCTCCCAATCTACAGGGCACTTTTAAAACTAGTGGGCAAAACTCACACTGGACACTTATGTGACAAAGTTTTTTTTTTTTCCTTCTTTAGGCATGGGTTTGTAAAACAGACAGGCCGTGCAACAGATGTATCCAGGACTGACACCAGTCGTACAGCTGCAACAAAAATGACATACCTGAATTGCAGGAATCCGGTATATCATACCTGCAAGGTATATTTATTTATTCTTTATTTAACCAGGTAGGTCAGTTGAGAACATAGATTGTAAATAAAATGGATGTAATCCGCTCATTGGTCCCCTATTCACTGATATTGTCGTTATGACAGGGCAATAAAATAGCGGTTACATCCGGGCTTTTCGGCTTTTACTGCATAGTAAAACAATAGTTTTCAGTTAGCATACACCAACGTATTAAACAAAAATCCCCCCCCCCCCCAAAGTTGTCACGTAGTAAAAACTTAGCTCTAGAGACCGGAGCCATCTTTGTACCAGGCTGTAAACATGAGTTTTATACTTGTAAAGTCACAAAGTTTCTTATATTTCCGCTTTTGGAACCTGCCCTCTGGTGGACGGCGGTCTATTGCTGTATTTTGTTGTATATCGCCGTTTGGCGGCGCCCTTACTCGAGGACCGTTTAAGAGGTTCCATGAGAGAGGCTTGATTGGGCCAGGTTGTCACTGTAAATGAGAATTGGTTCTCAACCAAGCCTCTCTCATGGAACCTCTTAAACGGTCCTCGAGTAAAGGTGCCACTATATAGCGATATACAGCGATATAGAGGCCGGCAGTAGCTCAGTGGGTAGAGCGGCCATCCTTCGACCGGCGGGTGGGTGGTTTGATCCCCACTCAAAACATCCCAAAACATCATCACATCGCGCTCTCCCCCACATACTGTTGTTGTGTCCTTGGGCAAGACACTTAACCTACCTTGCCTCCAGTGATGTTCCAGCTGTAACACTGGTAAATAGCTTAATGTATGTAAAGCGCTTTGAGTGCCTATTACAATAGGTGGAAAAGCGAAAAAACGTCCACCAGAGGGCAAGCTCCAAAATCAGAAATATAAGGAGAAACCCAATTTATTGCCCTGTGGTAAGAACAATATCGGTGAATAGGGAACCAATGGGCGGAAGTTGTCCATATTTATACAGTTTGGGCTCCATGTGTGGAGGTGGGAGGGGAACAGCCAAGTGTGTGACAGTTTTTGGGGAAACCGGAGCACCAGGAAGAAACCTACACTGACATGGGGAGAACATGCAAACTGGACACTGAAAGGCCCTGACCTGGGTGGGAATTGAACCCAGAGTGCTAACCACTCTGCCACCTGTAGTGTTATTAACCATTTACTCTTAAATCAACACACTAATTCATGTGTGAACATACATACAGTTGAATGTAAATATATAATGTCCGAAAAGGAGCGGGTAGAATTCAGAATCAAATAATCAAATCTTTAAATTTTCTGTACTACAAAACAATTACAATTTTAATGACAATTAGTAAATAAATGTGTAAAATAAACCACCCCTGTGTTCTCCAGGACACATGCCTTCCTTATATAAAATAAAAATTACAATAATATATTTAGTAATTGTATCATGTGATATAGGCCATCACACAAATAGGCTGGTAGAGTTATAATGAACAATACTGTATGAGTTGATAAAACAACTTCAAGTATGGGTTTGTGGTTGGTTCCTCCGAGAGACTAGGGGGCGCGGTTGCATTGTGAATAAATGGCATCGTGGGTTGACGAGGGCCGCCCAGCCATGTTGAGGAGTCTGTCAAGCAAACTGCAGCCCGCCATTGTGTAGAATCCAGGCTCTGTAGAGAAATAGGGGCGCTTGGCTGAAATTCATCAATAGAAAGACCTATTCTACACCTTGCCGTTTTTATTTAGGAGTAAATACTGTTAAACAGGCTCCGGGGGGAAAGACATGTCAGCCAGCAGCCTTCTTAACCAGGTAAAGAGAGGAATTTTATGAACATTTACGAGGGCCAATTTTGTCAGCATCGCGGCGGCTAACCCGGATAGCTTAGCTCAGAGGCAGCGGCTGTGGCTCAGTAGTGCAGTAGGCCTGACCACCTGCTAAAAGAACTGACTGCTGAAAACTATCTCTTCATCTATTTTTTCCCCTTCCTCTCTTCTCATAAATCAAACCTTCATGAATCACCTGGACCCAATCCAGAGACCGAAAGGCCAAGCAAATAAAGGTAAGCCCCAACATTTTGTAGCACCGACTTCCCACGAGTGAATGCGGACCTTCTGCGTGTTGTGCGCGGAGATGCTATCAAACAGGCCCTGTCTGAATAAACTTTGTTGATTGTTTTAAGTTTATGAGTCTAACGGCGAAGGTGTATTTATACAGCCGACTCGTGGGGTATTCAGCGAGTTCAATTTTATTCTCTCGCAACTAGCGCTGGCTAACTTCTCAAGCTAAAGTTAAATGGCAACACGGTAACACATTATCGTCAGTTTCCTGGTTATTCACGCCAAGTTTCTCACTTGGCAGTAAAGTGCGGAAGTTGGGCCTGGCAATTCAGGTATGCGATATATTAATTTTTTCCCCTAAATAACATTGCGCCACAGGTGCCAGTGTAGCACGCTGTTTACTCTGCTAATGTTAGCCCGGTCCGTCATGTTGAAAGGACTCTTGGCGCTCGTAAACGTAAAGACGCTAACCTTTAAACTAGCCTGCTGCTAACCATAACTGCGTGTTAAGTCTAAGCAAAAAATATATAACCTTTCTACGAAAAAACTAAATAGCCAAAAATTATTAAACGAATATCTTCCAAGCTAGTTAAATGGTTCAAGACATTCAAAAGAAGAAACTGCCTGTCATCAAGACGCTAGCCTCACCAGACACTACACTGCTCAAGTCTGATGCGCTTTCCTCACATGAGCAGGTATCCCTAAAAATCGTTTAGCCTCGGCCTTATGGAAAATGCACCCATTTGGAATTGTCCGTTTATAGAAGGACAGCGCTGTCACTTTACTGAACCACGAAAGTGGTTTTAATTTATTTAGTTACACATTGTTTGGTCGTGTAAACTATTTCCTGAACAAATTAATCAGTTTAGAAGTGTGCTACATAGAGGGTTTCCATGAGACTGCATCACTGAAGAAAGATCAATGGCTTATTCTGCCTCGGAGCACACTACAGTATAACAATAATGCACTTGGTCTTTGTTTAGTTCTTCTAGACTGAGTCTACAAGTAATGCACAAGTGATACACAAACTCAACTCAAAAAATCCTTGAACCTCACTTTAATGATGATGATGATAATACGGAGAAATTCAGTTGTTAGGTCTCTTTTTAAATTGGTTGATTTAGACTTCATCTTTTATAGACTGATTTGAAGGAGGAGGGGTTCTGGTGGCATTCTGTCCTGCATCTCACTGATCTCAGACATCCACTGGCTGCTCTCTGTTCAAAAACCCAACACAGGGAATGGTCCATGTTGTTTAGGATATCATCCATCGTATTGTCTGTTGCGCCACTACCTCAACCAGAGTTTCCAATTTCCTAAATGCCTGTAGTTGAACCATCCCTCTCTTAGTTTGTCAAGGCGCCTGCGATCTTTTTCTATAAAAAAAATCGTTTGTATGAATGAATCTTAAAGCGTCTTATTTTAAATGGGCTGCGCACAATACGGTCGAAAGTGGCATCAATGTTATGCGTTTCTGTTAAATACCCTGTTATCTAATACAGTGACTGTTGAATTGACTTTAAGAGAGTCCTTTGGTCTTGTCTTTTCAGTGCAAAACGGAGCTGTGACCCAAAAGGATACTTTGAATGACGATGAGTTTGAGCCCTACCTGAATACACAGGCCAGACAGGTACGGTTTAGCTTTTGGTACTCTATGTGATCATTTGCAGGTGCCTTAATATAGAGTGACTCGTATTTAATAACTGTTAAATCAGCAAAAAGTCTGACTACCCATGTGTTATCTGCACAACACAATTCAATTTTATCTACTTCTATTATTAAAGCTGCTCAATAATTAGTACGTTTTTAAAGTATTTAATTATTGAGGGTGTTTTGCTGCTTTGAACAGATCTAGAACGGGCAGCAAGACCAAGGATGTGCAGCTACTTTCAGTGGCCTTGGTTTTGTTTACTGACTAGTAGACAGTGCCTCTTGTGACGAAACAGCCACTGTTTATGAATTGTGTATCTATCAAAATATTTGTGCACTCATTACTGTTTTTAATATACATCCAAGGTAGGACATACTGTTTATTTAAATGCTTGTCCCCGTGACTAAAATTAAGTCTTGTCTCCCACAGAGCAATGCCTATACGGCCATGTCGGACTCGTACATGCCCAGCTACTACAGCCCCTCCATAGGATTTTCCTATTCCCTCAACGAGGCAGCATGGTCCACCGGCGGGGACCCTCCTATGCCTTACCTGGCCTCTTATGGACAGCTGAGCAACGGGGAGCCCCACTACCTCCCGGATGCTATGTTTGGTCAGCCCGGCCCCCTGGGGAGCAACCCTTTCCTGGGCCAGCATGGCTTCAACTTCTTCCCCAGTGGCATCGACTTCTCAGCGTGGGGCAATAGCAGCTCTCAAGGACAGTCGGGGACGCCACAGAGCTCTGGCTACAGCAGCAGCTACGCCTACGCCCCCAGCTCACTCGGGGGTGCGATGATTGACGGACAGTCCCCATTCGCTCCAACAAATGAACCCCTAAACAAGGCGCCTGGTATGAACAGCCTGGACCAGAGCATGGCCGGACTCAAGATCGGCAGCGCAGCTCCTGGTGGGAATGGGGACATAGCTCCAAAGGTGGTTGGCTCTGGTTTACCTGGTGGGGGTCCCCTGGGCCCTGTATCATCTGTAGGACCCCCCAGCATGCCTCCTGTCTCTATAGCGCCTGCCAAACCTGCCTCCTGGGCAGACATTGCCAGTAAACCAGCCAAGCCTCAGCCCAAGCTCAAAACCAAGGGAGGCATGGCCGGTGCCAACCTGCCGCCTCCGCCCATTAAACATAACATGGACATCGGCACTTGGGACAACAAGGGCACCATGCCTAAAGCTGCCACGCCTCAGCAGGTGCCCCCTGCCCCCATCAATGGGCAGCCTCCGAACCAGGCCTCCCCTCAGCCTGGATCCACTGCTGTGGGGAGCCCCCAACTGCCCCTGAGCAATGGACAGCTGGTGTCCCAGATGCACCAGCTCCCGCCTGGGCAGCCCGGTATGGCTCCGATGGTCCAGCCTCCTATGTCCCAGGGCCCCCCTCCCCTCAGCCAACAACAACCCTCTCAGCCTACTCGTTGGATCCCTCCTCGGAACCGCACTAATGGCTTTGGTGATGGGACTGGGACAGGCCAGTCACCACCCTCATCATCCGGTGTAGTCGTGGTTCCCGGGGTACCGTCGGAGCCTCACCCGGTCTTGGAGAAATTGCGAATGGTTAACAATTACAACCCCAAGGACTTTGACTGGAATCCTAAACAGGGCCGAGTGTTCATCATCAAGAGCTACTCTGAGGACGACATTCACCGCTCCATCAAGTACAACATCTGGTGCAGCACGGAGCATGGCAACAAGAGGCTGGACACTGCCTATCGCTCGCTGGGAGGAAAGGGTCCTCTCTATCTCCTGTTCAGCGTCAACGGCAGTGGTCACTTCTGTGGTGTCGCCGAAATGCGCTCACCCGTGGACTATAACACGTCTGCGGGCGTGTGGTCACAGGACAAGTGGAAGGGCCGCTTCGATGTGCGTTGGATCTTTGTTAAGGACGTTCCCAACAGTCAGCTGAGGCACATTCGATTGGAGAACAATGAAAACAAGCCAGTGACCAACTCTCGGGACACACAAGAGGTGCCACTGGACAAGGCCAGGCAGGTGCTAAAGATCATCGCAGGATATAAACACACTACTTCCATCTTTGATGACTTTTCTCACTACGAGAAACGCCAGGAAGAGGAAGAGTGTGTGAAAAAGGTAACTGTGATGGCTGAATAAAATTTTTCTGATCAGAATTATGTGACGCTCGTGGAATGTGTATACGTGAATATGTATCACAGCTTTCTATCCAATCTGAAACTGAATGATTTAAACTGGCTGTGCAGAGGTCTCTGGTAGTTTTGCCTTTTATCCACGCGAAGTGTGACTTACTCTGGTTTTATCTGTTGCATTTATAAAAAAAGGTAACTGATACGCAATAAACAATGAATTAGGTCATACACATTGTTAGCTGTTGCATATGAACATTAATCCTATGTGCTTTATTTGTGGGTTTAAAGTACCCTTTCCCTATACTATTTTTATTTATTTATTTTATTTTTTCTCTCAGATACATTTATTTAGTACACCCTACTGTACATTCTCAGTGTGTGTGCATGTGTGTTGTCGACTGGGGAGGTAATGGTTGTCATCTCGGAAAAAAATGCGTGTCAAGCAAGGGGTACGGCATGGAATATTGCTCATCTGAGGGTTCATCTGAAATGGTCATTATACACTTATTTTGCATTGTCGCCGTACAATTATTTTTTCATTCCAACAAACATAATAAAGACCATGCTCTCATGAGCATTGAGCCTAAAATGTCCTAATAAATCATCTGCTGTTAGAGGTGGGATATGTAAAGTTCTTTCAAAAGACAGCTTGTATCCTGATGTGTCAGATTTCACTTTTGATGCTTGTTTGAAAAGATTTAAATTAATTTACACTGTTGCTGTGGTCACATGTCTATAAAATGTATTATTTTACAAATACATTTCCATTTATCATAAAGACATTGACCAATATAGTATTGACTCTGCTCAGATATCAGTAATTTCTATTTGTATTACCTATTGGAAGTCATGTTTAATATTTTGTATCATCACTTACAAAATGGTAGCGTCTATTTCTGAGTGTTTCTGTTAATTTACGATTATACAAGCATGAATATTTTCCCTTACAATGTGCAAATGTTTCATTATTTGAGCTGTCATATCTCTGCATACAAACTGTCTATGAAAAATATCCACTGTGCTCAGTTTTTGCTCTTGGTGTGTGACAGGTGGAGGTCCAAGGCAGCGAGCCATTTCCCAGCAACCCAAGCAACAGGAGTCATTATAGGCTTCAGGTAACTGCCAAAATCTGCTCACTCGGTCCTGTGCCTTTATTGTGCACCGCTTTTTGGATTAAGTAGCCAAAATGAGTTCTGATGAAGTAGAGTATATTAATAGTTTACTAACGCTTCTATAACTAACAAATATACTTTTAACTAATGTTTAATTTTATTTGTTGTAGGAGCGTCAAGGACGAGTCAAGTAACAGTTCACCAAAAGACTGCAATGGCTGCAAAGCCTGACCACCCCGTTAAATATCTTTACATGCAGAGCTCTACAACAATTCTCCTTGGGGTGATGAAATAACAAAGGACAAAAAAAAAAACAAAATGAAGACTTTCTTGATTTCTTTTGACTTTAAAGACTTACTTCGAACTTGTAGTAAAAAAAGAAAAAGGAACCGAATATTCATAGGACTACAACTAAATGCATAGCACCCTTAGGTGAACTCTTCTTTTCCCCACCCCATTCCACTACATATGCTCCCCCGTATGCTGCTTCTTACTCTATTTTTTTATTTTTTATTTTTAATGAAAGGATCATTCTGTTATGGTCCAAGAGCAAGTCTCTCATTCTCACAAAACAATAGAAATTTGTAGTGTTGGCTTGTAATAGATTCCCCAAAAGCCAAGAATTGGCAGTTTGTCTCAGTTTTTTTTTTGTAAACCCTTTTGCCCCTACCTTCTGAGGATACTCAGATGATGGATTCCATCTTCAACGACGGACCCAGCGGACGTTCTTCATTGGCTTAAACTATGTTCACACCAGAAATCTGTTTGATACATGCTTGCCATATATATATATTTTTTTTTGTGTTTTGAGAGGACTGCAAGATGTTCAGAATGGCCCTCAAAAATGTGTTTTCTTGCATGCGTGTTGAATGGAACATGTAAGGGGAAAGGTCTGAAAGGTTGTTGGAAAAAGAGTGTGGATAACTTCGGAAGCTGAAGAAATGTTAAGTTTATATAATTTTACGGTCCAAAGAAAAACGAGACCCTCTGACAGTCTTTGTGGGACTTTATTTGCGCTGTCTTTATTTTCTCTCAAGTTAATTCATCAATGCTATGGGCTGCTCTCTTGTTTTTGTTTCTGGTTTTCCTCCGTTTTTCTAAAGACAGTGATGCGAGTGGCCTTGCCACTCTTTCTATTAATCAGTTCAAAAGTAATAAATGTGGTATATTCAGCAGAACCAGTGTGCATTCCCCTTGTTTGACTGTGTAAAAGCAAATTTGTCACGCTTCCTCTGCATTCTTTCTTTTGCTTTCCTAAAGTTTACAATTGTTCCTAACCTTTCCTATCCAAACCCGTCCACGTAATATCTTGAATTTCCACTTTTCTACCCTGCATTACTGACCTCAAAGGCACCTTGCCCTCGGCCGGCGACCACCTTTCTCATTTCTGTCAGCTCCAGCAAACCAGTGTACACAACACTATCACAAATCGGCTTCCATTTTCAGAATGTCATTGAGTAAAGAAAAAACAAAGTGCAAGGTCCTTTCATAACTACTGGCTTTTATTTGTGGCATAATAAAGATGCTCCACAAAGTGTGTGGCTTTTTCCTTACGTTTTTGTCATTTTAAATTATAACTGAATGTATCCTCAGGTTTAATAACGTTTTAAGAATATCCAAGCATTTCAAAAATGTATTCAACCAGATAATAAATGGACATACAATTACAATACAACTGGATTTAGAAGTGCAGAAAATTATTTGCAATCCGCCATTTTCTTTTCACAGCGTGTCTGTACTGAAGGCAGTGGCCAGCAGATGGAGCTCTAGCATTAATTATCAAAGGGACTACCTCCAGCTGCACATTCGTTGGGCAAGTATTCCATGACCCCCAATGGCAATATTTCTATATAACAAATCTTTCAAGAAATATAGAACACTTTTATTTTCGGGGCTGTTGCCCAGGTTTAGATAATGGTGAGGTTTTTGCAGCCCACTTTTGTTTTGACGTTTCCACTGGTAGAATTTAGCTCATAAGTTGTGATCTCCATTAACCATTCTTAACCATCTTTTATTGGCATATCTTGCAATACCTTGATTTATGGGAAGATATCTTTGGGGGGACAGAGGGGACACAAACCCATTTACTGTAGTTCAATGTAAAATGGTTTGATGATTACTGAACTTAATGAAAATATTTGGCTCTGCAGGTTTTGCCATTACAAGTGTAGACCTTTAATAATTACACACATTGAGTTTTACTACGTTGCCACATTTTAATATTAAACGACTGGCCTAAAATACCATCAAGTGACTCTACCACCGAAAGTGTACCATATCCAACAAGGAATCAAAACTAAACCAGTAACAACCGCAATAGAATCAGGACTAAATATTGGTCATACAAATTGATCTCAGATCCCTGTGTACCATTAGAACAAATTGCCATACTACCAGTGAAACATGTACTGGGAATTGAAAACCACTTTTCAAATATATACTGTATCGATATAGATACATCATAGATATCATATATAGATAGATTTAAAAAAAAAATTTGAATGTTGCGATAATTTGATCTGCAATATTTAAATACTTTTTGAGTATAGCGTTTCAAGTAGTAATTTGCGATAATACATTTACGATGTAATGTGCAGCCCTAGTTTTTATATTAAAATCTTAAAACTATATTTCTCCCATTTCAAAAGGCTAAATCGATTGCAACCAAAATGTGTCTGAAATTAGATGATGGCCCAATTCTAACTAGTTAAGTTCAACTTATTTTGGTTTATTTACACCATTCTTTTGGTCTTGGTCTGTACCTTTTTACTGTTTTGTTTCATCTGACCGTTTGAACCCATTTCAAAAGCAGACATTTTTCATTAATCACATGGACTGTCACAAACGTGCTTCTGGAGTTTTCAAATGATGCTCATCGGATTTTTGTGGCAACCTGACATTGATCTAGATCAATAGTATTAAGTGTGGCGTAAATGTAAGTATTTGCTAAATTTATTGTCCCTTCTGACTGCATATGGGAATAAAGCCTAATAGGACAACTGCTGTGAACTAAAATTTATGTACAAGTTGTAAATGGCATAAATAATTGTAGGGGTCAAAGAACGGTTATAAAGTGACTTTCCCATTGTTATTCCAGGCATATGTGCATGACAAAGTGAATGTGAGCTGGAGTGAGGATCCAGAAAGAAAGGCTGGGTTGGTGGGGTGGTCGTCACCGGCACGTGTCTGCGGCGTGCGTGGGACACACGTCGCCTCAAGGGGGTTCCTCTCTGTGACCCTTTATTAGCGCCTCTCCGGGGACGCCTTCCAGCTCCTCCCAGGATGCAAATGAACGGCCGTAAACACAGTTGAGTGAGAGGGGGCTGTGCGGAAGAGATGAGGGGCTGCAGGGAGGAGGGAGGCCATGATGCTAAATGTTGATGGGAAGGGTGAGAAATCAAAATTACTATTCACTACAGAAGTTTGTGCAGCACTTAATAGCTAAATATAGCACTGTTCTCTGGAGTAAAGCGTGCACAAGAGTCGATCGAATAGACAAGAGAATAATAAACTAGATTTCACAACATAGGCTAGAAGAAAAGGTTAAAGGAAAGCTTTCTACAAGCCCACGTCTTTTTTTTATCTAACATGCAATTAGGACTACTATAATTACACATGTGGAATCAGCTTTTGCCATAAAGAGCTGCCAACTCTTAACACATTACAGCATGACATTAATTGCAAACATTAATCTGTTTGCACACAAAGTTGGAAATGTTGGATAAATGCAAAAAAAAATATTATTGCAAGAAGTATTTATATATAGAAATGCCGTCACTAATAAATCATGTTTATATATATATATATATATATATATATATATAAGTCATGTTAATATAGTATAGTATTATATATAGTATAATATAGTGCTGGGGGCACCTCATGGCTTAACTGGTGGAGTGCATGCCACATGCTTGAGCGACCCAGGTCCGAGTTCGACTCAGGTTGTATGCTCGTCGTCTCTCTCAACCTGTTCACTGTCTGTTATCACTCTATCAGATAAAGGTAAAAATAAACATGTAAAAGGCTGCATGATATTGTTAATCTTGTAACTGCAAAGTTATCATTATTGCAATATCCATATTGCAAATGAGAACTTGTTTCAAGATAACGTAATGGACTATGTGTTGGACATTTACCTTTTGTCTCAAAATCGTCATCCAAAATAGCATTAAATCAAACTGTTGCGTCCAAATAAAAAGGCTCTGGTTTTGACCTGGTTCATTCCTACATTCATTCCTAGTTAAGGCTTCAGTCTTCATATTTATTCAGCTTTATTTGGCTTCAGCTATTCTAGGCCTAGTGCCTTGTGTTTCTTGTATTTTCTGAATCAAATTGAATTAACCATTTTTTACTTCGTCAAAGAACATTAAATAATCGCAGCTCATATTATCGCAATGTTCACAATGGTTATCCCATGTGGCAGGTTTTCCTAATATTGCACATCCTTATTATAAAGTCAGAAAGTGATCTGTGTAAACAGTCCTTCATATTTTTCATATTTTAACGCCATAAAGACAGTATGTAGGAAGCCAAATATTCTCTGGGGTGGTGCTTAGTGTATAAAGTATAAGAAACAATGAAGTGATATACAGAGGCTCTCTGTCTGTTTATCAAAATGACCTTAAATGGCATTGTCACGTTTCAAAACTATAGCTCCTCTTTGATGAAGAGGTTAGTGCAAACTTATTTCTACATAGGACTGTGTTGATTAATGTTCATTTTAAGTCTGTGGTCCCTATGCAGCATAAAAGCAGGCCAAAGCATAATTAAGACTCATACAGATGAACTAACTCGCTTTCACTTTAAGAAAAAGCAAATTAGATTACCGTCTATGTTCTACAATCATTCCAAATTCTCATTGCTCATGGGGTTTTGATGTAAACGTGCGGGCCATTGTTCAACGCGCAAGCTCCACGTTAAAACCGCGCCGTCTCTCCGGGTTCATATCGCACTGCAAGGTCATGCTTGTGCTTTATTTTCCTCCTCATTATCATAAGGCATCCATCTCTTTCTTCCATTAGTGACGCTTCACCATGTCGCCAACCCGACCTCTATTTACATGACTAAATTAGATTTTTCTCCCCTTCTCCTTCTTCTGCTTCTTCATTGTTTTAAAATGCCTGCCTCTAATACCCCCCCCCCAAGTGCTACTCATTAACTGCATGTTTTAATTGTAAGTCTAATATAAATTTTTATTTATTTTTTGATATGGTTTTTTTTATGAAAAATAGGTAAACTCTTGTTTCTACATTATTTGGATAATATAAATATGGCCCATTTAATAACAAGAATATGTCTGGAAGATGAATGTTTTTTATAGACAGTCACCTGCTCACGATCACCGGGGGTCCCGCACTGTTGACCTATTCACCACAACCCCCCACCCTCACCCTCCATTTTTTTTCAAATTCTATAGAGACTATTCACAAATGAGTAACACGAAGACAGGGGGCTTGAAAACAGTTGATGACCTCTGCCTCGACATATGTGGCACACTTACCCTCTGCACACTCCTGACCGATCAAACGTAATAAACAGTTGCTTTTAAAACGCTCTCAAAGACTCACATTCTCTCTAAATCTGAAATTTACGCATTTAGAATTTTGTTTTCTAAGATATTTGCAGTACTTTTTGAGCTTCAAACCCAAAATGCCATTGTGCACATATCCACTATTTTATATTTTTTGCATATTCCGACTCCGTCCACCTCAGAATATGTAGGTCAGCTCGCATCTCCATTGCCTCCAGTCATTTACAGCTTGACTCATTTATTCGATGCAGCTCTGTGATTATAGATGTAGAAGTGAAGCTCATTATTTAAATGACCTAATGTGCTTTGGGCTAAAAAACATTTTTTTTTTTCATCATCCCACCTTCCCAATCTTTAAACCAAGCAGATAGTGGGCTACAAATAGAACTGTGCTTCATGACTTCCTTTTTTATCTTTTTTTTTTTATTGAGACATATTGCATAAAAAGCAAAAGCAACATTCAGAAAGCAAGAAAATATAGCTATGGGTGATGGAAATACAGCTGCATGCATGAGATGACAGGCCTGTGGTGGTTCAAGTGGTATGCTTCTTTATACTAACTCTCTGTTCTTCTTGTAGATTGGCCCTCATGCATAAACACCGCTTTGAAGTGGCCCCGCTGTCCCCACATGGTCATTCCCCCCAGAGTGATCCCTCTGTCAACTTGGCTGCAGAATTGGTACGTTCTTGTCACATTATGGAGGGTTAGACCACTGCACTACTTTGTTAAGGCTGCACATTTTATATTCTGAGGAATCTCTTTAAGTCACTTTCACAGCTTCTTTATGAGTATTTACCACATTTAGCTTTTAAAACCTTTGCTATGTTTGTGCCCGGTAGCGATTAGGCTGTTGTTGCAGGTGAGCGAAGACTGTGGCTTCTCTCTTGGCATTCACCGCGTGCCTTAATTGTATTGAAATTAAATCAAGGTCCACTGTGAACACAAAGAGCACAAACCAAAACTTCCACTTTTCTCTCCACTATTTTTTCACCAATATTTATTTACTCAGCGACCTGCCACTTTGACTTATCCTCGAAACCTCTCGCCTCACCTGAATCTTCTCCTCTCTCAGGGCTCCCTAGGCGGCTATGCGGTCCTTTTTTTTTTTTTCACATTCTGTCCTGTCAAGGTGCATCGCATGCTAATCCCACACCGACATGCCTCTTTTTGGCGATGATCTTCAGAAACGGACAGTACAAATAAAACACACGACACAATGATTGTAGAAGCAGTTGAGCAGCACATTGTGTAAAAGCATGCATGAATGTACAAGACAAGCAAATAAAATGAGATCATGGCAGGATTGCAAAAGCGTTGAAAGTATACATCAGTAATAAAATAAATGCAAACAGCACAGAGAGAAGAGAGCACAGCGGAAGCTACTTTGTCGCACCGTAAAAGCGAGCAGCTACCTGATTGCTACCACTCCTGCAGAACATCTTCCCCCTCGGAGCAAAACAAAGGATGACGACTCGATATTTATGAGTACACACACAGAGGCGCGCGCCGATGCTCGCACGCATGCACTCGAGCAGCAACGCTATGCCTTATCCTTATGACCGGATCTTTGGTTAAGAGCTTAGTTGAGATTTAGTTTTAACCAGACCGAGTGGTTACACTTGCTAAAGCCTGGTCGTTATCTCTTCCCATACATCCCTCCCTCCCCTCACTCTCATCTCTTCAACTGTTCTTTCTCTCTCTGTACGCCAAAGCAAATTCCTGTAAACATTTCAAACATAACTAAGACACACAGTGCAAGGCATTTCAAAAATTAGCTTCTTTGGCATGACAAAATAAAAATCTCAACAACTGCGTTTAACTCCTTTTTTTTTTTTTTTTTTCTTTTTCTTTTTTTGTTTTTTGTTATTTGTCTAAGCAGATTGGGATAATCCTAGATGCTGCAGAGTAGTTCCTTCTCCAAGTCCCAGTCCCGGTTTGGTTGTAGCAGTTTGCAGCTCCATCCTGGGAACATCCTCGGAAATTTAGGAAAAGGGATGGTTTTTGGTGGGATGGCGGAACAAGGGGTGTTGAAGGCAAAGGGGTAAGAACGGGAGGCAGGCAGACAAGTAGGTGTCACGCATGCAAAAAATGTCAAAGGAGGAATAAAAACAAAACAACTACATTCTAGCCATTTTAGGGAAAGGGAAAAAAATTCCAAGGAAGACAAAAAAAAAAATAGCCCAAGATGAAGTATACATATATAAGCCCGCTGCTATATATGTATAGGATCCAAAGGGGACAATAAGGAAGGAAGAGGAAAGACGGGGATGGACAGACGGAGGAAGAACAAGCAAGTGGCGAAGACACAGACACACTGCGCCGAGGCGACGCACGGGGCTTCAATTTATGCTTTCTGGTCGACACCACCCCCCACCTTCAAACACTCAAACAGAGAGAGACGGCTGAGGAGGGAGGGGGTGTTGGAGTGAAGAGAAGGCATAGAGAGATGGAGAGAGAGACGTCCCGCCCAATACACCCCTGTCAGTGTCCTGTCCCGTCCCGTACTGGATATGCCAGCTGATCAGTGCAGTGGGATTAGCCAACGGGGCCAGCTGGCAGGGATTACACAGGCAGAGTGGGGGGAGGTCTGTGAACTATATATATATATATATATATATATATATATATATATTATTTCATATTGCATCTTTAAAATTGTGCAATAAGTAAGGCACAAGTAATTAGTCATTCAAAAAAATTTTACAACTGTGCTTAACCTAAAATTTTTAAGTAGAATAGTGTTTTATACACTATTGTGCTCTAGGTTGCATAACTTAAATATTTGACATGCTGGTGAAATTTGCAAAACAAATTAATATTTGTTTTAAATCAATTTAATGTAAGTGCAATAGAAGTGTGCAATATTTACATGCAATGTGTTGAGTATTAAAATAATATTAACAACTATCACCAGTCATTTTAGTCTCTGTTTGTTTTTAAACTGAAATGTAAAAAATAAAGACTGTGAATGCAATTCTTTACATTCTCACTGGTTCATTCCATAAATATAAAAACACATTACAGTAAAGTGCATACAAAAATACAAAAGTTGAATTTTGAGTAAATATTCTCCTTATTTTATTTTGAAAGTGGTGTGGTTTACATGACATTACTGCTTTCCTTAATGTAATGTTAATGTGTTAAATGTGAACACCTTGACAAATATTGCCTTTCAAGCAGTCTTTGCATACAAATATTGCAAATGTGGACTTTTCTGATTTGTGATGTATTGTGCAATCCTATAATACATGAGCTCTTTTCAATAACATGTATATCAATATATGCCTTTAACAGACATATAGAGTGACCACAGGAATACATTTATATAGAAAATACTTTAATTTGGAGATGCACCGTTTGGTTCTATGACAATATGTCTCATCCTTTGTTGCTTATGAAACAGGGAGATATAGCTTTGCGGCAACTGCCGATGAGCCAGTAATGACGCCGCAGTGGGCTGATAAATGTATGTAAATGCGGAGCAGCGGGTGGGGGCGGCGGGGTCACAGCGAATGAGGGAACCCCATGGGAGCAAGCACACGCGCACACACGACAGGCCTGGGCTGACAATGCAAGGCTGTGACCCCTGACCTCTCTGCTCCATCATCCATGGCCATCAGCTGATCCCGGGAAATGGGCAGGCACCCCCCACACTCCCTCCTGTTCCTTTTTTTTTATTATTTTGTTTTTTTATAAACCCACGCACGTCCACTAACAATCCCACTTTACCCCGTCCTCATTTCTTTCATGCCTCAGCTCATATCCCCATACCCTAACCTTTCTTATTATTTCAAAATGTGTCTACAACTGTCAAAGTGTAGCAGTGTTCAAGAGCACGTTTTTATCTGAACGCTATATTTGGAGTGATCCTGCTGTGTCATGAATTTCTCTTATACCTATCTGTCATTCATAGCTTTTTAGCCCTTTTCTTTATGTCAAAATACTGTCCTATTATACCTGCAAGCCCAAAATGTTAATATACTGTATATGCTTTGGGATTTTACCATAGGGCCACCGATGTTTCATATTTTTGCATTAGGTTAGAATTTGTATAGTGTAAGTTTCATTTAAACCATGCTTTTGTTAAAGATGCTATAGGCACATTTTGAGCAGGCTAGATGATGCAGTATTTGTTGAATATTGCAATAATAATAAGGCTTGAAATATTAGAATTTTCTCTTGGGCATATAAAATTGTATTTTTTTTACCGCTTAGTCCCGTTAGGGGTCGCGGGTGACTGGAGCCTATCCCAGCAGCTTTGGGCCTGAGGCGGGGTTCACCCTGGACAGTGGCCAGTTAGTCGCAGGGCTAACATTTAGAGACAGACAGTGACAGACAAACATTCACTCTCACATTCATTCACTAGGGACACTTTAGATTTGCCAATTAACCTGTACATGCATGTGTTTGGACGGTGGGAGGAAGCCGGAGTACCCGGAGAGAACCCACGGTAACACGTGGAGGACCTGCAGACTCCTCACAGAAAGACCAGAGTCGACCAAGAATGTTTGAGTCGGCCGGGTTTTGAACTCACAACCTCTTGCTGTGAGGCAGGAGTGCTAACCACTCGCACGTGCACCCGTAAAATTGTATTGAGTTCATAAATTTGAATCAGCAGGTCTCTAGATTGATTTAAACTAATTGTAGCACTGTGTCATTTGATTGGCCAGTCATTTAAACCTGCAACATATGAATATGTACCATCCGGCTTCATTACATTATTGCAGTTGTCTCTACGGCTTAATAAAAGATTGAGATGGAAGCATATATGATGACCTGGATGATTACATTTACATTTATTCATTTAGCAGACGCTTTTATCCAAAGCGACTTACATTACATTACCAGTGTTACAGTCACTGGAGGCAAGGTGGGTTAAGTGTCTTGCCCAAGGACACAACGACAGTATGAACTGTGGGGAGAGCGGGAATCGAACCGCCTACCTTCCGGTTGAAAGACGACCGCTCTACCCACTGAGCTACTGCCTCACTGATTACAGACAAGTCTTTTGCAATACAATATATTGTGCGTGTTAATATTGCAAAGATCTTAATTGCTATCTATATTGTGTTTGCCCAATGCAGTCACACACTGCAAAATTATTATAATTAGGAATTGCTTCTATGAAAAATTTTGTGAAAAATAATGTAATCTAATCTAATGAAATTTCTGTCTATAATTCATATTGCGCTGCCCTAAAATTATATATATATATAGCTCAATGTGGCCACACACACAGCTAAATAATTATTGCTACTATAATCAAGTTTATGATTAATGTCCTTGAAGTAGTTCCCAGCATTTTAAGTCTGAGTCAATGCTACGCTAGCTCTCCCAAAGCTCGAACAAAAGGTCAGAAACTAAATGGGCATTAATGACTCAACCTCACATGTTGCCACAAAAATACCTACCCTAGCTTTAGTTTTCATTTAAACTTTATACTTGTCTTTAGCTTTGTCAAATAGCCAGCCATGATTTGTACTAAGTGCTTATGACGGCACATCCTTTTTGCAGCAGCAGCAGTTGATTTGCTCACTGTTGGTGGTGTCAGGCATTACTAAAACTTTAAGGACTTAATGTCGAGCATTTTCCCCTCACTGTGAGTCCCATATCAGCAAAAATGTCAAACGTCTATTTTTAGCACGGTGCAGTAAAGCATACCTTGATGGCATACTATATCCTAACATTTATCACTCCTCATGCAAAACCCAATCTGAGCCTTGTTTGTCTGCACAAATACACAGAGATATTCCAGTGACATCTTCACTTAGTGTGAGGTGTCAAGGTATTTTTCTTTTTTTTTTTTTTTTCTTTGCAAAAAATGTCAACATTTTTTGCAGACTTGTCAACAGTGGCGAGCAGGTTTTTATTTTTTAAAGCCACACTACACAAGACGCAGACGCAGCTCAGTCCACAAACACACACATAAAAAAATGTAAAATCAAAGTAACAGTTTTAAGGCCTCATAGGCAGAAACCGGCGGCTGGGTTTTATAGTAAATATATGAAATCGGACATGCTGGATGTGTGACAAATAGAAACATTAATTTACATTTGCTTACAAGGAATGCCACCGAAGAGCTGTGGGGTGCGACAAAACACACTTCTATTTCTGAAGTGTGAGAACAAGAGCCAAGAAAAATATAAATTTGTTGTATATTTTTACACTTTAAAATAAGCAATAATTTGGGATTTTTTGAGATTTTGAGAATACCAAAATGTTATTAATGTTGAGCGAATAAAATGCTGTGTGTTTACTCTAATATTGTTTATGCAGAGTCAAACGTGGCATGAAGTGTGAAGAAGATCCCTGCCTACGTTTTAATGCCCTTCCAACCCAGCCTCCATTTTCCCCAGCAAGTTGGGGGGGAAAAAAACAAACATATGCAGCAGTAGCAGACAACTAGAAGATCACACACAGGCAAGCAGGGTTCTTTTTATTTTTATTTTTATATCATATATGTAAGAATATAAGCAATAGAAAAGCTGTTATGCAGAGACAGGGAGCGAAAAGATGAACAGGAAGAAAGACAGGGGACAGGTTAAGACAAATAGACAGGGCTCGTCCCCACTTTGGTAATCTGATGGAGAGATTAGTGAGCAGGCGGCATTGGGGTCGGATTATGGAGTCATTAGAAAAGACTGGTGCTCTAGAGCCGCTCTCATGTGCTAATGTGGCTTTAGAGTCTCGGTGCAGGCGGTTTACATTGTTGAACTTGTGTTGCAGGAGACGAGGCCTTTACTAACAGTACGTCAATATTCTACAACTTCTCAGTCCATAACAGTTTAGCATATTAAACAAGTTTTAATATGATTTAAAAATATGGAGCTGTTTGTTTGTTTTTAAATGAGGTAAAAAAAAAAAAGTTTTAGTTTTATGGCCAAATAATTTAAATAAATTAAAGAAACACAATTCACAACTAATTATCAATGTATTCTATATTTATATATCTATTATCTATATCCTTATGTTCATGTGAGGAAAGTACACTATGTACAAGAAATTAATGTCATAATGTCGATGGTATACACGTCATTTTAGAAAACACCAAGAATCATTTTTCAACAATTTAATGCGAGTCATGACACCGCTCAGATCATTCTGTGGGTGGAACAATGATCATGTGGTATCCTTCAAAGAAGTATCGCTTCAATAAAGTAATTCATGCATTTCATGTAATATGCAGTGTCATTTACACAATACCCAACTGAGAGTCATTTATACTCCCTTTCTCTTGTAACGCTGTTCTTATACAATCCTTATATCTTCCACCTCATAATGGTGTGCATTCAGTCAAATATGAGCTTTCTGAAACAAAGCACAATGGACAAATAATGCTAATAAAAATGATGGTCATTTATACCCTAAACCACCTGGGTCATTTTTACACCAACACAGAAAACACTGGTAGAATGTTGCTACAAAGACGTATCACTTGCATCTCTACTAACTAATCGCTAGCACCACAGACATAGCAATTTCATTGATATTAGCATATGTATATACATAAAAGATATTATTTTTGAAAACTTGTCAAATGCCAGTGCTGTTGAGGCAGGGTAAAAATGACCCATGAGGTTGATTCTTGTGTTAAAATAAAGATGACTTTGAGTACTAAGAGAGACAAACCAGTAAGTTTGGTTGTGGTCAGGAGCAGGAAAACAACATTAAGAAGTATGACACTGAACGGTCATCAAAAACACACTAAAAGAGAGCAATACCATAACGTTAATCGCATAATATGGAGATAAAAAACAATAAAATGGTCTAAAAACAGATCAAACCTCAGACCCAAAAAGTTAGGTCATGATTTTTTAGGCCTTTTTAGGAAATTTGGGTCTCATTAAAGAAAGTTCAAGAAACCCTGGTTTATAACATCAGTTATTTACATATGCACTGGAAGATCATTATTACAATGTAATTTTCTATATCTTAATTGTTGAAGCCTAAATGTAGGTGCTCCTATACCTTCTATGTATCCTTACACACACTGCCTGTGACTTTGGTCCAGTGGGGAACTTCGAAGGGGCCCCCTGTTTGCTGCTGAACCACCCAGCTGTGATGTTCAATGACGACGTGATCCAGGCAGCCTCAGCAGGAAGCCAGAGAGCTTTACATGTGTTACGTGCATTTATTTATAGTTCGGATTTCTCCACTACTTATCCGCCACTCCATAACGTTACATGGCTGCCGGCTGGCGGGGGGGCAGTTCATTGACAGTTGATCAATGCTCCCGACGCTCTCTGTGTCAGATGTGCTGATATGGTTCACTGGCTGCAATATCACTTTCAATTTCAGCTGAGCGGCCAGTTGAGACCCGGGCAGTGTGCGGCTTGTACACAATGCTAGCTTGGTCACACACTTCACTTTTTATTTAATTTCCAAGTTGTGTTTCAATGAGCTTTAATAATTTAACTTCATTTCCAGTTTTGCTCGAACATTGGCACGCACTCTCCCCGTTTCTATCCCCCACACACACTCCATCTGATTTCCCAAAAAAACCTTCCCTTTTGCCGCTGCCTCTGCATAGACTATGCCCTAGTTCCCCACCCCCATCTCTTTTTGTCAAATAAATTGCTATGTGACCTACTTCTCATTTTGCACCATTTCTCTCGTGTTCAGATATTATTGTTGTAACATGAGTGATTTGCTTTGGGGCATACAGTATCAAAGCAAACGGCGTTTATAATATGGGGCATACTGTACTATAAAGAGAATCGATTGGGGAAAAAATATAGAACCGTTAGCATCAGCATTGACAGCAAATTCAATTACAATATCTTTTGGGATTGTAACATTGTGGCAGCTTCCATCCGCCACATAAGCACGGTGTTGTAAACATTTTCCAAAGGGGGACTTTTGTTTTGAAAATTGGCTTCATATAATTTGTAATTAAAATACAAGGTTTCCCATATTTTTCTGATTAACACGTACAAAGCCCTCATAATAAAGGGATGTCTTTGTTATGACCGCGGACAGGCAAAATAAGGTAAATCAATTTTGCAGCATGGTTAAGCAGAAAGCACAGTGGTAATTTTCAGTAACAAGCATCACTAATTCATTTGACCACGTCGCATTTCTAACCCAGTTTGGGCTGCACTAGTTGGCATTGGACTCGCACAAGACTCGAGGTGCATTTAAAAAAAAAAAAAAAAAAAAAAGAAAGCTAGATAGAAACAATCTGATTGCACCAGACTTATCAAAATCTCATGTTGAGAAAAAACGCAGTGCAAAACTATGCATGATCCAACTCTATGTAGCAAACATTTTTTGTACTTTCTTGTAACCTGACCATTATCAAGTCAAATTTTTCTTCCTTTTTTCTTTATCATAGCTTTTTTTTTTTTACACACATTGACTTCCTGATTCTTGAAACATTGCTCAAAAAATTGGGGGGCAACGCGATTCCCAGATCTACTTGTATCTTTGGAAAACAAAGCTCTAGTGCTTTTTAGTGAAAAAGTAAAAATTGAAATACAGCTAAAATGTCATCCTTTGATGTCATGTTAGACTGCGCCACGTTGACGTTTCTGCTCATAACACAGAAAATAGAGCAAGTTAAGCTCTTTCCAATGCTGTCTTGCATAACAAAATACTTATGCCTTTTGAACTACAAGTTATGATACAGCAACAAAACTATAGTTGCCATTAGTCATTTGGAAAGGAACAATTTCAGTTTCAAATATGGTTTTCAAGATTTATTCTGAAGAATATTTTTTTCTTCTGAATCATCTGGCTATGTATGTTGCACAGTTGTGTCCAGCAGTTGTCTGGTACTGAGATAAAGTAAGTGTATACTCTACACAGTTGTAGGCTTACTTAAGTTCTAAATACTTGCATACTTGGATACCCCTTACACTTAGATAAGCAAATAAGATAAAAAATAGATTTATCTATGCCTGTGCTTGTGTGCATATTGCATATTTGACACCAGTAGTGCAAGTTCAGCAGAATGCTAAATTATTTTGTGTTGACCCAAAAATCTTTTACTTTTGTAATTTTAAAATGTTTATTGTCTCATTACTACTATGTGCGGCCATTATTACAGATTGAGCACTATATTAAACCACAATGCTGTTTTGCAGGTGAAGCAGCCATGTCCATTACAGTTTATGACTAGATGTCTATATCTTAATAAAATGTAATGCAAAGCAGCTGCATTAAACATGTGCAGCCTATTCACATCTTGATTTCTGGTAGATAATGGTAGATTTACTCAACAATTTATTTTTTATAATGTAGTGTGTTGCATAAGAAATGTAGATGAACTACAAGTTATAATAACTTAAAAATAATAATAATTTTATTCTTAAGTTAGCACCTTTAACTACTGAAATAGCTTTTCCAAGAGTAAATTTTGTGGTGACCCAATTAAACTATCCACATTTTAATGTCTTGTTTCTAGTATGTGCCATACGTTTAAGTCATATTTATTTGAGAAACACCAATTAGAGCCAACACCAATGACACAATAACAAAATGAGAAGTCTTTTTATTATATTTTTTGACAGGAAACTGGGCAAGAGAGGGCAATGACACCGGACAAATGACCCGAGCAGGACCCTAGGTGTTCTACCGGGGCGCCCCAAAGTAAATCTTTACTAATAGTTATAATGTGAAGCTGCTGTTTTGCGTAAACACACAGACAATATGAAAATATCTTCTCGATTCGAAGTATATTCATAAATTTTGTCCTGACCCAAATATAAATCTATGGTCAATCACTCTGTTCATCCCACTGGAAAAACACAGCATTTTACAAATAAAGGCACAATTTGTATTTTTCACTCAACTTCTTTATTTTTTAGTTTCAACCAAAAATAATAATATTACTCCTTGCCTTTTTTAAACACCCTTGTCAAAATCCAGTGCCATCTTGCAAGAAAAGCTTTGAGGCCTCTTTATTGTCAGAATATAACAAAGTAAGGCAAATTGTGATGAAAATGGTAAAGAAAATTGATAAATGTAGCTTAGTCAAAAAAATATTGAAAACATGACACAAGCATACAAATCCATAAAGCTAACATTTGAACAGAAGCTTTTGCATGTCGAGTTTGTTTGCACGTGATTCCAGCCCATCACCACGGCCTGGTCTTTCCCTTCAGCCGATGCAGATGTGTCACCGGAGACCACACTGACCCTGATTTATTGGGATCAGAATCCACATGACAGCAATTAATTTCCATCCATTAACTACACGGCTCACTCTGCTCACTTTGCCGCTCTCTGTGGACGTTTTGCACTCTCACACAATCGCTTTGAACATTCTTGCGTTCTCCCCTCACTCCTGCCGTTTTCTTTTTTTTCTTTTTCCCCTTTCTCAGCATCTTCTGTTGCTCCCTTTCCTTTTTAATCAGCCACTCCGGCTCTGCCACTCGCAATTTTCCTCAAGAGCTAGGATTCCATACTTCTAATCCAATTGCTGTCTCTTTTATACCTCTGCGTGTTACGGTCTGCGGAATAATGTCATCAGGTTTGCTCTGTTTGTGTTTAGTCGCTGTCTGGGGGTAGCCACCGGGAACCTTGAGCGTCTTAGAATCGAGTTCCCAATGGGAACTAATTAAACGGAGACCACCATGTTGGTTGATTACATTATACTTTTTTATACTATACCATATTTTGTGTATGCAGTTTAATTTTTAGAAGAGCACTGTGGCAATCCAGCTAAGAAGGTCATGGGTTCTTTACCTGCCTGGCGATGGACTTGCATTTGTTCTCTGATTACAAACCCGATTACAAAAAAGTTGGGACACTGTACAAATTGTGAATAAAAACAGAATGCAAAGTTGTGGAAGTTTCAAATTTCAATATTTTATTCCACATCATTGCATTCTGTCTTTATTCACAATTTGTACAGTGTCCCAACATTTTTGTATTGGGTTTGTAGTTCTTGTCTCTTATTGGGATTGAATCAAAACCTTTATCAGATTATATCAAATAATCTTCACCAAACACCAACCATCTGAGTGTGGACATGATTGAAACCTAGATTTTGACTTTTTGGATTGTTCTTTAGTATCTGTTTCCATGCATCAAATACTGCTTCTGGTCTTGACTCTGTCTCAAACTTCCATGGTCTCGGTCTAAGCCATGGTCTCGATACATACTGGTTTCAGTCATGACTGGGGTCTTGACACCATCTTTAGTCTTCCCCATTCTACCGAGGGAAACATCTGAAGACACGCTTGCCCATATTAAATGAATGTCAGTATATGTCTCTAATTGCTGACCCTGCAATTAAATTGTAAATGTCCAGGATGTGCCCTGTATCAGCCCCCATAACCCGTAACAGAAATGAGTGAGGGGATATTTAACATTCTGTTTAAGTCCATTATATTTTTTTAAGGTCAAGGCATGCATTTAAATGTTTAAGTTGTCTTTCTCATGTTTAGGCACAACAGCTGGTAAGGATTAGAGCCTTTTTAAATGTCAAATATGTATCAGGACTAAAAAACTGGTACTTGATAACTGGTAAGCAGTTTTTTTTTTAATACACCAAAATGAGATTACAGGTACCCCAACGGCGTTCTTCTTAAAAACAAATTCTTCAAACTTAACAACTCAAATGTTTGCATGTTCTCCCCGTGCTCGGCTGGTTTTCCTCCGGGTACTCTGGTTTCCCCAACCAATATCAAAAGCATGCTGGGCGCCCCCTGGTGGCAGCTGCCGACAGTAACTTTCCCCATGTGGATAATAAAGTGATAATAAATAAATGCAAATCTGTAATTGGGAGACATAGTCTCCAGCCTACATCCTTCAATCCAACGCTACAAGTTTAGAAATTAACACATTATACAAACCATTTACTGTAATTTCTTTAGTGACGTAAGTGTTGTTTTTCCACATAGAGCGGGATTTGCAGCAGTATCAAATAGATGAGATTTCTCTAAAGATATAGGCAATGTTGATAAGTACATCTGTATTTTTAGGGTTAGGGTTAGGGTTAGGGTTAGAGAGACTTGCTTACATGTTGACAAGCAATATATTACTAAAAAGTATTGTATTATGATGACAACCTTGTATCAACCTTCATATCAAATGGTATTCAACTCAATCCATTATACATGCCTTCACTAATGTACTTAAATCATAGGTTCTATGGCTCAAGGGCTTCCCCTTTACTGATGGCCTACATCTCCACCTCTTTCTCTTGCTTTAGTCCCTTCCTCCATCCTCGCTCTTTCTGTTGGCCAAGTGCTTTTGCTTGGCTTTTCAGCTGCAGAAAGGAGGCTTCGCTTGAGGGAGAATTTGCCATTTATTTCCAAAGATGAAAAATGAAAGGAGGCTTTTTTGTGTCTCCCTTTTGTCTTCACTCCCTACAATTCTTTATTTCAGCAGCTTTGTGGAGCGTCTTCATCCAGCTCGGGCCTCCGTGCCTTCACTTTGTCCTGAGGGTGAGAGGACGGATGGCAGCGGTAAATGCACAGGGGGTTGAGAGATTGAGACGGCAGCGATTTTTGTTCAAATCTCTTTCTGCGTAGGTATTGGATAATCGCTCGCAAACAATCACAGATGTGCAGGAAACATGGATGTACACAGAAGCCATTACACCCTTACATGCTCACCATTGGAGCACAACCTCATACTGTACGTTATACTACAACATACATGCTTACATGGAACATTTTATTGTAGAATATTTGGGAAGAATGTGTAACAAAAAGTAGATTTATGTCACTGCAGTGTTTATTTCGAAATAGCAGAAAAAATTAGACAATAGCACTTATGCCATTGTCTAATTGAATATAGATTTTTTTTAAATGGGTCCAAGAACTGATTCCTGGGGTACTCCTTAAACTAGAGTGCCAGCAGTCTAGGTGGAACCGATTAGTTTATTTCCAGTTTATTCTATGCCTTCTAAAAACTGATGTTAACTCTATACCTGAAACTGTTGGCCATTGCTAATAAACACGCCTATTTATTTTTTTATAAGTATAATATAGAAATATAATAAGGACTCTTACCTTTAGTAAAATGTACTATCATTTGCAATGTGAACAGAAAGAGCTCTAATACAGTGCTTTTGTTC
The DNA here is from genome assembly GCA_024416835.2 of Perccottus glenii. NCBI lineage: Eukaryota > Metazoa > Chordata > Actinopteri > Gobiiformes > Odontobutidae > Perccottus > Perccottus glenii. Next base: position 7,313,656 of record CM044565.2, on the reverse strand, counting down.
TACGACTCTGAAAATAGTTTTGTCTGGTCATAGCCTAAATCATCTTTTGTGCTGCATAGATTGGAGGTTGTCCACTATGATTTGACTGCAAATCCTGTCTTGATTCAGTTTCATATCCATCTAAAAAGCAATATCAATTAAGTGCTTGCATTTGTGTTGACTTGTGAAATTTTATTATTATTTTATTTACCTGAAAATGCTACACTTGTATCTCCTAACATATAGCTTGCAGGAACCGGGCTCTGATTGGCTGAGGATGTGGTGCGTGAGGAAAAGTTGCATTTGGCAGCAGGTAGAAAAACACTGGAAGGGAGCGGGCGTTCACAATAAAGGGTTTTAAGCCAAAGCCTCTTTGGTAAGAGAGGAGGGAGATGGGGATAGGCAATTGGGGGGAGGTGGATAGATACAGGATGACACAAGGTCCAGATTAACCCTAATCTCAGGCCTGGTGCTTTAGGTGAGGTTGCGGCAGTGCACTGACGAAGCAATCCCATATCCCATGCCAGGTGGTCAGGACAAGGTTAAAACTGGACCATGTTGGAGGAGGAGGAGGGGGGCTGTACTGGAATAGGATGGGACGGGGTGTTGCTAGGGAAAAAAAGACAGATGAGGAAAAAGAGATTATGCAGGGAGAATGGTGTATTTCTGGATCTTTTCTTTCAGGGAGCTTTATTCCAAAAAGTTGAAAAATGACCGTCCAAATTCAGAGAGATGTTCCGGATCAGAGGGAGGGATGGGTAGGGATGGGGGGTTGGTGGCAGGGTGACTGTGGCTGCAGGGCGATTGGGTGGTGGGTGCATGGTGACAGTGGCACATGCCCTGGTGCATGAGATTAGAGGGACACTCAGTAATCTGCTGTTTAGGCTGTATGTAGGGCAAGAGTGGCTTAGCCCAGCCGCTCTTAGCTCCAGCGACGAGAGGAAGTGGACTGCTGTTATATAGCTGCACTCATCTCAGGATAACCTTCTCTTTTAGGGCTCTAGCTTTTGTCTGTGCAAGGCTCTGTGGTGTAACACATGATCATGCAAAATTACAATAATGTAACAATAGTGCAGGTTTAAGCATTTGACTAATTTAACTAATGCACTAAGTATTTTATAGACTACTTATCATTAACTCTAAGGCTCAAATGGCAAATGTAGGTGATCCCAAAAGTGGGGTGTGTGCCTCTATCTATTCATTTAAAGTGGTCAGTTTCTTTGACTTCAACTGATTAACGGAACTGTTAACAAAACGGAACTAATTGTAATTATATAGTTTTAGTTTTGTTACATTAAATGAATCATACCCTTAGAGGATGGCTACTAAGCGCTTGGATGAATTCACATAGTACAGGTAGAACCTTCTTAGTCTTTGCTCTTCATACTTGTGTGGATAGTGAACACTAAGTATGCTTACATGCACAGCTTATGCTCTGCAGTGGATCCATATTATCATTTTGACCTTTTTATGTCAGATCAGAGACAACAAAAAAGAAACAGTTGGACAGTGATGTAGTAGTATACACTGTATTTTGTGATATAATAATAATAATAATACTAATATTATTATTATTGAGATTGCATGTACACTCCACCACTGTCAAAAGACATGCATTACTAGCCAAACAGGTAGCACCAAATTTGCCTTAGTCATTGTAAATGTTGTCTTATAAAGCTTGGATGTGTGAATAGGGCTTGTAACTGAATAACGGGGTGTTTTCTATTCTCTATCTACTTATGTTATAGAAAGGTGGAGAGATGGTTTGCAAGGTCACCTGGTAAAATCAATTACCGCCTGGTTTACATTCACTGAAAGCAAAGTGAAAGACAGCACCCAACTTGGGAAAAAAAGTACCATCACATAAGCTCCCGTCAGCCTTTCATGTCACTCACCGAGCCCCCCCATCCCTTTGCTTCATTTCCCAATGAGCCGAGTGATTTATGTCAAGTGAAGTCAAGCATGGGCCTGCGTATGAATCAAAATTTGTCAAGTTGGCTTTTTCCCTGCTCGGGTCTCCGAAATGAAACGGTCTTGAATAGCCATACTGCTTTTAACATCAACTCTAGCTTCCAACCAAGCAATCAGACCCCCTTTTTTTTTTTTTTTCACACCATCCCACAATCCCACCTGCTTTCGGCGAGACGATGGAGGGCCCTTTGAAAACAACGAGGAGGCATGATTTATTATTCTAATTAGGGGAAGTGAGACTTTAGCGAATCCACAATTACAGTAAATGGTCCAAAAGAGTTTAGTGGTTGGCTGGCTCCTGTTCCGTTCCGATGTTAATCAGAGGCAGCCATCGAGCCGAGGTGCAAACTGCTTGTGTGAGTCACGCCATTAGCGGCTAGCATCTTCTGTAAACATATAAAACAGTTAAACAAACAAAAAGCGCCGCTCGAGTCCAGCTTGAATTACAAATGAGGAAGAAGCAAATTGATACTGGGCTGTTGCTTCCTCTTGGAATGTATGTTCTTATCACACATTACATTCAGTTGAATGAGATCCACTCGCTCAACCGATATCTATGAATCAAATATATAACTCTGACTATATATATATGCAGAGAAACTATGTGTGGTCCCATTGTTCTTGGCTTCAGGTGTTTTTTTACCATTTTGGATATTTTTCCAGGTGCAGTAATGGAGTCTGTTACATATGAGTGCTAAGTAAAATTGATTATGTAGATTAAGTGCAGTTTATTGTGTTGAAATACTTACGTGAAGCTGATATCACATTAAAATGAGGAAAACAAATCTTTTCCAGCAGATTTTTACAAAATTACATAAAACAACCTTTGTGTAGCGTGTACTACAGATGGTTGTGTGGATTAATGTCTTTTGAGACTTATCAAAGCATTTTAGTTTAAAAATATAGCCAGAATGCTATGATGCTAATGATTTAATTTGAGGAGGTCATGAGGCCGGTCTGAAGGATCAGCAACATGTGAATTTCAATAATTTCACTAGAACAAAATATTTCCTAACAATTCACTTTTTATGCCATTATTAAGTCTAGTTAATTAGAAGTGCTTAAATATAATTTATAAATATTGGATATATATCAGCCCTAACTACTCTGACTTATAAGCGCTGCTTTTGAGAACCAGAGCCAATGAAAACTAACTTTTAGCGCTTATATCTGGCATGTTTTTGTGCTGTCTTGTTTGAATAAATTGTATAGTAAAGATTGTTATTATCTTCTGTCAGTGTTGCATATGACTGCTTGTTCCCTACCATGCAATTGTGCCAAGGCCTCTTCCAACTGTTCCAAAGACCAAGAAGCCTGAGCATCATTAGGTGCACTCACTTGGATGGATGCATGACAAAAAAGTTGCCTAAAATGCAAAGATTCTGTTGCAGTTGGCCGTTTGTTGTACAAAAACAGAAACTTTTGAATCTGGCCATGGATGCAGATAAACCCATACTGATATTTACATTTTTGTCAGTACTGCGCCAGAAAACCCCAGGATTAAACATTTGTGGATTTGGTAGCATCCTGGAGCTATTACGTCTTGCTGTGAGTAATGACAGCGTCGGAGGTCAGAGGTCACAGTGCTCCTACTGGCCTGGCAGACATACTACAGTGTTCTCACCAGTGTATCTAAGTGAATGCTGAACGTCTTGCTCAGTCTACTGACCAGCTCTTGCATTTTGGCGTCAGGCAAACAATAGACAAACAATAGACACTATGCCAAATGTCAAATATGCATTTTGGCTAATTCTAAGATACAACCACAGGCAAATCATAATAGATTTTGGTAAATGTAATGGAAAGCATTAAGTGTAGCAAAAAACCTATGGTTGTTAAAATGGTATTAACAGTTAATCATACTGTAGATTTTAAAGAGAAATGTGTGGATGACTTCAGCAGAGGGGCAGTGCTTTTAACATTACATTTACCTTCCAAAATCTACATTTACTTTACAAGGCGCCCCCTTCTACCCATCTCCTATGAGTCAAACAGGAGGCTTAACATGCCTCGCTCTGGAGTTCAAATCCACTGCAGTGTTTAATTCCAGGTCATTTCATAATCTCTTTGATACCCACTCACATCTGCACATCCCTCACTCACTGACAATCAAACAGCTGCAATCTGGCATGCTCACTAAATCCTCCGCTGTACGCCACACAAGGCACACACACACAGACACCGACATATGCACTCACCCGGCGCAGGCACACACTATACCTCATATGCCCATTAGAGCGTGTGCACAATAGAAAATAAACAGCTCGTACGCACAGGCATCCAGGCACAAACACTCACTTACACACACATGCTTCTGCTTGCACTGATGTTTTACTCATACTATCACTGATGTTCTGAATTTAACAGGGATTCTCAGTTCTTTTTATAAAACACAAAAGAAAACACTACACTTATACAACATTTATTCCAGAAGAGTATGAACAGACGCACTTTGGTTCCCACCACCTTTTGTCCTGCTTTCTCTGCTCCCTTTTCCTCCCCACATCCTTACAACTCCCGATTATCCCGCATCAACAGGGTTTGTCTCTCTCTGCCCCTCTTACTCTCTTTTTTTTCCCCGGCGCTGTATTTTCATCTTTGCACGCTTCCACTCTCCAAGCTTTCGGGGTAATTACCTGGCATTTGCATTGCAAAGTCCCTCACGCCGCCCTCAGCTCCTCTGCAGGTGATTGAGCATCATTTCCCCCCAGCAGATAACAGCGAGGAAGGGGAAGAGGGGAAAAGGAGAGGCAGGATTGCTGGAGGGTGTGATGTTATTCCGGCTGGTGGGATATAGGAACAGTACCTGGAATTCTCCTCTCAAAGCACTCAGCAGAAAGCTTTCATTTAGCAAGTGTAAATACTCATCAATTTGCCGAGCTGCTGTAGTGCAAATCAAGTCAGAAAATGGTAAAATCGTTTTTTTTCTTGTATTAATTTTCCATAGAAATGGGTAAGTGGATGAAATTTAGCATTATCACTGAGTTGTTGCCAGTTACAATTTGTATAGATTTGGCAGCAATCATATGTATTTAGTGAGTCAAGTCTGAAGTCCTTGAGGTCCAAGTCAGGACTACCCAAAGTCTTTTGGTCATAAGTCACCGAAAACTCCTCCATGGTCTCCAGAAACTCTGCAAGTCATTGAGCATTGTTGCAGTAGTTCATTAGGAGGCCGTTTACACAAAAACACATTTTGCCTACAACGCAAAGATTCATATATATACTTATAAATAAATCTATATATATGTCTAATAAATTTTACAGGTGAACATGGCAGGGTGGTTAGCGCTCCTGCCTCACAACTGGAAGATTGTGAGGACAACTCTGTCCTTTCTGTGAGGAGTCTGGATGTCCTCCCTGTGTTACCGTGGGTTTTCGCTGGGTACTCCGGCTTCCTCCCACCGTCCAAAGACATGCATGAGTTCAATTGGCAACTCTGTCCTAAGTGAATGAATGTGAGAGTGAATGGTTGTCTGTCACTGTCTGTGTCTAAATGTCAGCCCTGTGACTAACTGGTCACTGTCCAGGGTGTACCCCGCCTCAGGCCCAAAGCTGCTGGGATAGGTCCAGTCACCCGCGACCCCTAATGGGACAAAGCGGAAGAAAATTTATAATAAATTTAAAGTCCTGGCGTCCTTAATTTGGACTCAAGGTCAGGTTGTTGTCTTGAGCAGTTTTGAGTCTAGTGTCTTTGTGTAACTACTTTAGTGCGACTAGAGCCTGAGAAGCTGATTTGAGCTGTCATCCTTTTTGGAGATACAGTGTGGACTCAGACGTTGGCTCTTTCTGCCTAATTACTGCAGTTACTCATTTATACAGCAGGTTAAATAATTAACAGCATTTTCACAGGTGCAATACTAAAATTTCTATGTTACAGTGATTGCTAATTGAAAAAAATGAATTGTCAGAGACAACTAGGTTATTTGTTTTCAATAGGCCTATGTTGCCTATGCCTGTACTGTAGCCTGTCTATGAATGTGCAGGCTGATTTATCAAGTTGCTTGAAAAAAACATTTCTCTACTAAAATGGGGCTCCCAAAAGGATATAAAAATAACGGGAGGTTTTAATGTCACTTTCCAGTTCACCAAACAAGTAGGAAATTCTGACTGTAACTCTGATGGCACTTCATTGCCAACAACGTTTGCCCTCTCCTTTCAAACCTGTCCTTTAACATTCTACAGTAAGCTATAACAAGTAAGAACCAAAAGACATGACAACAAAACATATTACAAACACAATATTGCACAGCTTACATGATACATAAATTATAACCATTTACCAATATAAAGATGTTAAACACAAGCAAACACAAGCAAAACCTCTTGCTCATGTGGGACTTAGGTATTTTAATTTAATCATTTAAATTATTAGGGGTAACCCATCTAACTAACTACAAAAGCCTAATGTAAATTAAAGCACCAAGTGTAGCCTAGTGGAGTAGACAGTGGTAGCTATAGGCTACTAGATGGTTATGATATGACTAGGGTGACCAACGACCCGAATTACCTGGAAGAGTCCCGGTATATATGTCCCTATTTTTAACCAATGCTAGAGCCAAAGCAGCGTGTTGTGCTTCCAACTTTTTTGTCTGAACGTCAATCACAGAGTGATGGCAATATTAACCAATTGAAAAAGAGTGTTCCAGTGGTCTGTAGCTCATTGATTCGATCTAAAGCAAGGCTATCGCTATGGCCATCCTTCTCCAGCATCCTACTCTAAAAAGAAATTTGTGATTTACAAACGAGCTCCAGGAACAATACAATACAAGTCTCTGAGAAAAATACCCTGCTGCGTTTGTAAAACGATTTCAACGCTAATCAATGTAATAAGTTTATGGTTTTTAGTTGTTTACCAAAATTGTGCTGATTTTTTGGGACACCATTTTCCATTCAAGATGCTGTCGTTGACTTTGCTGTAAAATTAAAGTGTCCCGGTTTTTAGGTTTGAAAATATGGTCACCCATATGTATAGCATGCCATATTATAGCATGTCAGCATCTAATGCTGTCAATAAGAGTTAAGTTTTCTTTAGGTTTATATAGAATATTTTCCAGGCTTTCATTTTTAAAAACGGTTCACTTTTAAGGTGTAACCCATCCAGACAGACCCCAAAAGCTTTAATGTCTGAAGCTCAAAGTGAGCACCCATAGTCGAAGTCCCTACCACGGCTTGAGCTAATAATTGTCGGCTGCTCATTTGCATAGCGACCAGCAAGGATATTTATTTAAATTTAATTTCGTTTCCGCACTGGGCGCACTGTAGGCTTTTGTCCCAGAGTCATATTAACCCCTTGACTCGTTATTATGCAGTGCACGACGCTGCCCACGCACGATGAATATTCATATTAATGGCGTTTTCCCGCCCCGCCCCTCCCCTTCTCCCCTTCCCTCTACAACACGCCCTAGTGTCGGTGTAACCACGTGACACCATGGCTGCATACCGGAAAAGTCAGCAGAGTCCCGCGTTACTCCGCCAAACACTGCTAAATACAGTTTGGCTCTGGTTTGTGTTGTGTGTGCCGCTGGTTTTCGCTGACTCAATGTTTAATAAGAGTGTGCTGCCGAGTAGAGACCGCGCTCTCAAAGGAAGAGACACGAAAATGGTGGTGGCAGGTAAAAACATGTGACAAGTGTAAACATATGTGATGGATCGTGACTGTGGCTCTGTTTGAAGAGGCATGATTAGTCCAAACTCAGAGTATGATTCAGGTAGTTTTCTCAGAGTTTTCAGTTGCACAGTGAGAGAGTTTAATCTCTTGCTAAAAGTTGTTTCTTCCTCTGCTTCATCTGAAGGAGCGCTCTGATTGGAGGATTACTTTCCTCATTAATAGCAATACAGCGCTCATAGTTGAATGCACTGGTAAAAAAAATAACTTTAGATTCATATTGCACACACAGTTTCAACCTTCTAGTGAGTAAATAAGAAAAGATGCAGGCTATACAGGTTTATTTTTTATTTTTGTGTCTTTGAAGCACTGTCATTGTCATAGTATTTTGACAATATGATTAGATGGGCAGTGTAAGATTAGTGTAATGTTTTATTTATTCATTGTCTTTATCTAATTTGTAATGTGTCCTGGAGTACAGGAGCCTGTCCCTGCTGCTTTATCTAGGGTACACCTGAACAATCTCCAGTTATTCATAAGGCTAACTGCTTCTAGAGGCTCCATACAGAAAGGCCTGGAGTTTTTAACTCTTTGAACGAGTACTAATCACTCCACTGTCACAGCTAACACCTGTTTTTATACTACTACTTTATCAAACTATATTCTGTTTAGCTTCTACTTTTATTCTAAAATTGAAAATTTTTGCCATACCTACATGACCTTTACTCTGCTCCGACACAGCTGACCTGCATTTAATTACCGCACATTGAATAAGCACAACAAGATATACATTATAGTACGCATCCATAGTAGAAATCCCCTTTGTTCTAAAACTATGGTCCTAACAATATTCAAGGCCCTCTGACTGGAATTGTTAATCCTTCTTTGTTGACATGTAATTACCTTTATCGTGTTATACTTTTTATATATGTTTGCTAAACCACAATATAAATAAAAACCATGATTTATTGCATTAGATATACAACTTGTGCCCTCTTTGGCTAAAACCTCTAACTTTATATTGGCTTTACCACAATTTTATTCAACGCTCAAGCATGTCTGAAGTGGTAAGTCAGTCAAATATAACACATTGCTAATTGCAATACAAGGGGATATGGGACTATTTGATATTGTGACAATGATAACTGGGTGCACGTGGCAGAGTGGTTAGCACTCCTGTAGAAAATGAATGAATGAACAATGATAACTTTGCAGTATATCGTGCAGTTTCTATTTACTGCACCTCTGCTGCAAAATAACCCAAGCAGGCATTGATAATTTGCTGTCTAGATTGGAGTTTACTACTTAATTGAAAATCTATTGCCATCTGTCAGTGCCTTTCTTTATAATTAAGTTTAGTTCAGAGAGTGGTTATAAGGCTTGTGTTTATCTTTGCTTGATATTGCAGACTGTGTTAAATACAACATAAGCATTTCAAATCAACTGAACCACTAAAGAGCCTAAAACACAGCTTTTATGTGAGAATATATTTTCTATAAGGACTTTCAAAGATGACTGAATCCAAAGTCTATGTGAGCCATTGCTTTATTGCCCGTTTGCCATTTATTAATCCCGTTTATGGGTGGCAATTAAATGTCGTACAGAATGTAATGTGGCAGTGGGGGCCTTTGGGGATGTATGCTGGGGATTGTGTTACAGATAGACGATGATTAAACAAGGATAAAACAAATCTCTGCGGATCATGTTCTCAGCACGGTCACAAACGCACTGGCATTTGGAAAATCTGACACGTTAGTTAGTATTAGGAGGCTATAATCACTTTTTAGACGTGGCATATATTACTTCTCTGTTCTTTGCTTTGTCCAATTACTCTCTTTTCTATGTTGAGACAGAATGGCTGCAGCAAAACCGTAAACTGAGGGTGAGTTTAACCTGAGCAGCACCTCTCCGCAAAGTGCAGTGTAGAGATTTTTCACCCATTATGACATTCATACAACCTAAAGTGTATGGTGTTGATGGAGTTATTTAACTGTTCTAAGGTTTGATTGTTAAAGATGGAAAATGTATATTTCCCGCCAGTTAATTAGAGCTGTTCATCATCAAAGTAAACAGTTGGTGAGTGCATTGTACAGTTTTCATTGACAGTAGAGCAGTGTGTCAAAATTGGAATATTTAAATATAATGAAAAACATCAGTCGCACCAGTGTGACCTGTTGAAGTTAATATAGAGCTTATGTCTTGAGTGTTTCCTACCAATTGGGTCTAGTTGTAATGTCAGGATAGGTAATTGATTACAATGCTATTATTGTTTAAAACTGTCTGTGCTCCTTAAAATTGTCTGTATCCTAAGCCTAAGAGGAATTGGTGCCGCAGCATCGAGGGGCCCATCTGGGCATTATGCGCATGAAAGCTCCACCCCGTCGTAAGTTCCTGCGCCGTCTGTCGTAGCAGCTCGGAGACACTGCATGGCACAAATCTGTTCCTCCCTTTTTCACCGTGGGGGGCAGCTTAGGTGGGGACGGCCTTGTGTCGGGATAGGATGCTCCTGTGTTTTCTGTAAAAGCTACAAGAAGCGTCTCCTCACGTCCTCAGCCGTGTGTGTGTTTGCACTTCTCTCCTGTGAAGATCACTAATTTGAAAGTTGCTTCTGGCCCTTCATTCTGCTTAAAGAAACCACTTGTTCTCAGTTTGAACATGGCAGCATACTCTGCTCCTTCCCCTGCTCTGCTCTGTGTAATGTACTTGCTGACCTTGGCGAGAATGATCCAGTGGCAGATTGCTACATGGTAGGGGCACAGCAGCTATTATTTTGAGTCAGTGCAGGATAGACTGCCAATATTCCTTCCAAACAGGATGAGGCAGGTCAGCTGACCAAAATCAATCTCTGTTACATGCTCCACTATAACTCTTAAAAACAGGTTAATGGCGGAGATATGTTTCTGCTGTGATTTCTCTGTTTTTTGCTCATCTTTACTATCTTCAGATGCCCTTGCTGTTTTGACTGTGACATTCTGGAGAAGAAAATGTACTGCGTGTAGGTGCATGCAAATTTAAAAAAATGCTTATAAAGATTACTCTAGAGACTCTGTCTTGCTCACCGCAGGTGTAAAGCCTGAATCAAATTAATGTTTGCATTTTTAGCTCCTTCATCTGCTTTTGCAAGTAATCTAGTTTGTTTTATATATCCACGACTGCAGGTGAATAGATTAAATCCTAGCAGTCCCTTTCACTCTGAAGAGCATCTTTATGACTTAAAAACAAGACATGGTTTATATGGTTGTTCTATTGCAAATGTCTACTGTACGTCTACATGAGACGCATATAAATACAAATTCATTCAAAGTAGCAAAGATAATGTACCACACTTGCATTGTTCTGGGAAACTAATATTACCAGCTTAAATTAGTTCATTGCTTGGTAATGTCTATTGTAAGCAACATCTGTAGTCCACAAAGAGCTATTACTTCCAATCTTTAAAAAAAAAAAAATTGTCTATAGCTCTAGGCAAATCTGCCCAATGTCATCCCCCTCTCTCTCGTCCTGTTTCCTGTCAACCTATTGTCAGCTGTCAGGCCTAAAAATTAATAAATAAATTGTCATTTAGCATGCGCTTTAATGACTTACATTAAGCTTCCATTCATCAGTGTTACAGCTGGAACACCACTGGAAGCAAGGTGGGTTACGTGTCTTGCCCAAGGACACAACAATAGTATGAACTGTGGGGAGAGTGGGAATGGAACCACCAACCTTTCAGTTATAGGCCAGCAAAAAAAAAAATTCTACAGTTGATTGTTAACATTATTTGTTGTAGCCCTAATGTGTAATGGCTTATGTTGGGTGAACTGGTTTGTTTAGTTGCTTTGTCCAGTCCATAATCAGGAGCAGGTCATGTGAGAAATGGCTTTATATGTTCTTAAAATGGAGGAACACTGTGGATGTTTCTTTAATTTTTTTATATAAAGTAACCTTTACCAGACAATGCTTTTGTTGGGTTTTTCGACTAATAGGTGGCTGCTATTCCTTGGCCTTCCCTTCAAATTGGCCTCAGTGCACAGATATTTCATCAGGCCCCAACAGGATGTGCCTCCATCTTGCCTGAGGAGCATAATTGAGCTGATGCTTTTAGGTAGCCCTCTCCATAGCAACTGTTTCTGTTGCTATGTTACAGTATGTATAGATTGCATGCATGGATGCCTTTTTAAAGTTGTACTCTCCAGAGTTTGGACATGGGCTGCATGAAAATACTGGTAATCGCAGCACAATCTCGCAGCCAGAACATCTTGTATATACCTCAATCAGTGCAGTTACATGTTGAGAAATTTAAATGATTGCCTTAATCCAACTAAGTTTTAAAATAAATGGGACACTGTGTAGCACAAATAGAGGGTAAAGAAGACGTGTTTAGAACAAAATGCATTTGTAGAATAGCAAAGAAATATTTACCACTGGCTAAACTTGGTTGTTGGTTGTTTTGTTCTGAGGCATAAAAAAAGTTCAAAAGCAAAAAACTTGATCTACGTGAGCTTATGATGCATTCACACATCCACTAGTGTGGTACGGGATGGGTCAGATGTTCTTCTGATCTGGTCTGGTCTTATTCCAAGAGGACACATGCTAAAAGTAAAAACAGCAATATTTATTAGCAACAGTTGTTTGTAGTTTTAGACCATGCGCATGGTTCGGAACTCGCTTTGTGAATTTATTGCCTGCATTGCATTTAACACAAACAGAACTTGTGGCAGTAAATAGTGAGTCCCTAAATTGTAGATTGGCACTGCTCTATAAATGTATAGAAAGCTGTGAATAAAACTGAAACAGTCCAATGTTTACTGCAGTATACGGTTGTACCTCCAGCCTCTCGCATTACTACACACCAGGATTTGCCTTCTTTATATTGATTATTGACTACAAACAAGTCAGATTTCGACTATGTCCAGAACCACTTCCTAGTCTCTAACAGCTTAATCTACTTGGGCTTCACTGTATAGTGGATAGATTGGCGTATGTGGGGGAAAAAAATAAAAATAAATAAAACTCTGCTTAAATCCTCTTAAGTGCAAATAAGCTTCTTTGATAAACTTTGGGTCTGTTCTGTTAATTCAAAATGCGTTATGGTCTAGTTTAAACATAAGGTGACCATCACTGTTTGCTTTTTTTATTGATGACGAATAGAAATTTGGACACCAAATGACTTGATCATCATAAAGTGCCCTATAAAGTTAAGAGGGAGTGTGCAGCCTTAATGTTTGCTCCTTTTTCTTTTTCAACAAATGATAAATGGTAATTAAAAAACAAGGTTATTAGTCTTCTTAGAGTTCTGTCGATTCGATAGTTTCTCTTTTTGTAAACTCAAACAAAGACAGAGGTCCCCTCAAGCTACTTAAAGGTGTTACAGAAAATGTTTATACATTTTTGCAATATTACTGGTTGTAACCATAGATTGTAAAAATATGGATGTTATCCGCCCATTGGTCCCCTATTCACCGATATTGTCATTACGACAGGGCAATAAATCGGCGGTTACATCCGGGCTTTTCGGCTTTTACTCCATAGTAAAACAATAGTTTTTAGATAGCATAAACAAACATATTAATCAAAAATTCCCCCAGAGTTGTCACGTAGTAAAAACTTAGCTCTAGAGACCGGAGCCATCTTTTGTACCAGGCTGTAAACATGAGTTTTATACTTGTAAAGTCGCCATTGGGTTTCTCTTTATATTTCCGCTTTTGGAGCCTGACCATTTAGAAGGTTCCATGGGAGACGCTTGGTTGTAACTGGTATTATTTGGCCCCCTGGCTTGTCAATCACTGTTACTATGTGCGTTACGTTATGCATGCGCTTTCCAGTTGCTGCCCATGCGTAGAGTCTTAGAGTGATAGCTCTGATGCTATCCCCGGCTTTCATGATTTGTTGATCCGCCGGACTGGCTACAAAGCTGCAAAATGGCTGAGAAGCAACCTGAAGCAGATAGTGGCCAAAATTTCATTTTTCAGTGAAAATATTTGATTTTGTGGAGTTTCGTGAAGATACAAACTTGTATTGTGACACTGTAAAGCAACAGGCAGTTTGGTAATGCTACGAGTAATAGTGGGAGTCTAACTCCCTCAAAAGTACTCCCACTATTACTCGTAGCATTACCAAACTGCCTGTTGCTTTACAGTGTCACAATACAAGTTTGTATCTTTCCCAAACTCCCGATTTTAAGAATGCTAAGTTATGCTACTCAAATGTTTAAACCATGGAAACTATTCTAAGTGGTGAGTCTGACACAGTGAGTCCACTAACACGACACAGCGAATGCCGTTGGTAAACAAACACTCATGTTCCAATGCTCATGCATGAGATTTGGGAGGAGTTCCCTCGAAATGAGCTGTGATGGAGGGGGGGCTCCACGCATGCGCTCATTTAAAAAACTCACTAACAGTCGTTGGTTTCTCAGTCGTCGAAAACTTACATTTAGTCATATAGCTTTTATCCAAAGCGACTTACAAATAAGGAAAACCTTTCTAAGACATAAACAGCCTCTGTAACACCTTTTTAATTAAGCTATGAGTATAGTCTGACTAAAATATGCATGTATATGTAGTGACTGTCCTTTAAAAATGGACCACCTCCCTCAAGCCCACTCACTTCTTCCCCCTGTTTGCCCCATTCCTTCTAGCCCCTACCCACCCCCCTAAACAGCAGAGGGTAGTTGGCAGCAGTATAAAGCACCAGCTCCGCCGACGACTCGTGCCAACTTGTGTGACGCTAGAACAAGGACTAGCACGAGGGGAGGAAAAGGGGAAAAGAGGTAAACAGAGAATGTTTGGAAATGTTTCGGGTTTGGCATCCAAGGATAGACCCTCCTGTTTAAACCGTGAGTGGGCAACAATGCCTGGACTCTAGCGGGGGAATAACACTGGACCACGAATAGAAGTAAAAACCACGCCATTATCCGCTGAAATTGTTAGCAGTGAATGTTGGTAACTGTGATACAAGCAGAGTGGTGGGGTGTCAGGTCCGATCTTTTGGTTCCGGTCCAACCGCCTACAAGCAATGACACAAACAAAAGATGACCAAAGTATTCCATGTCAGTCCCATTTAACTGTATAGCCCGCACTGCGCTCTTCAGGTTTCCTCAAAAATAATGGCGCTGGAGTGAAATTACGCCCATATTTCATCCAAGTCGGAACAAAATCCTTTTCATGAATGCTTCCCCCATATCCAGCCAGTTCTTCTTCTTTTGTAAGCTCACTTGGGCACCCTCCCTGCTCGTGTTTTGTTGTCCTGTGTTCTTGAGGCGACGTTGTGAGGGTATTCAGCCACTTCTTTCTCTGTGTGTGTGTGTGTATAAGGTGGGGTGATTGTGGCAGAATGGGGTGTGGGCGCTGGGCTGGCAGGGGGGACCACTGGGCTCGGCACAGTGAAAGAAGCCAGACTGGCAATGTCTGGACTTCTGCCAGATGTCTCATGGGAGACAGACCCACAGCAGAGGTGGGTTTGGAAAAGGCGAAACGTGGCAAATGATTGCTGGGAGGGAAGTTGTGGAGAAGAGAAGAGACGTTTGACCTAAAGTTGGCATTTTTCCTGGGTATCTTTGTTTTTTTTTTTACCAATAAGACTATGGGGAATAGTGGATCATGTGGCCAATTCAATTAATAAAGCCCATGAGGAAGCAAGGGTTGGCTCCAAGGACCATGGTTCCATGATGGTTCCAGATTTTTTAGTGATAGTTTTTCAATTGATATAGCGTTCTAACTTCCGCTTAGTCATTTGAGCGCTCATGAGGTCCTGTCCTAAGTAGTACATAGCACACACCTTGAGATAGACAAAATTTAACCACAGCTTTGATTAGTGACGCAATTTGATTGTTGGCCATTCATCAGTTATAATTCTATTGGCTTTGTTAAAATTTTGAACCTTTTTTTGATAAAAAAAAAAATATATCTACACTTTGTGTATATATTTATAAATAGTTCTTTGTCCTTTTAGTCTTTATTAGATACCATAGATAGCAACAGTGTACATATTTAGCAAATAAATTGATGCAAATGACACTTGGCATAGACGTCTTCAGATTAGTCCTTAAACCACACCTCATTAAACAATGTTAAAAGACAAGCGCGAAGAAGGAATAGAAAAGGAAGAACAAAGTGGAAAGGTCATTCTTTTTTTTTTTTTTTTTTTTTTTTGAAAATCAGCTTAACCATCTTGACATTTCTGTAAGCTTCTTGTAATTAATGCCTAGGTAAAAGACTTTTAATAGTGTAGACCATTACCTGAAGATTCTACAACAATTTCAAAAGTTATGAAAGTTGTGAAACATTTTGAAAAACAATAAAAAAAATATATATATAAAAAAACAGTGTACAAGCCCAATATTTATACACATGTAAAGAGTATTATACTGTTACGTATGTTGTCTCAGCATTTGCACTTGGATTTTGACTTCTTGAAAATTAGGACTGCACAATATGTATTCAATCATCACTGCAATATCTGTAACTGGAAAGTCTATGTTGCCAAGAACTGTTTGGATCACATGAGTATTTTTGTATTCCATATGATGGACCATGCATGCTAAAAGAAATGACCAGTCTTTTCTTTTAAATCAGATTAATGAAACAATTTTTTTGTTTTTTGTTTTTTAATAACACTTCAACTGTTACAAGTCTATGGCCTCTTTATCTGTGTGATTTATATTGAGTGTTCTATGTTTTTGCATTTCTACTTTGCTGATTCAGTTTCTTGTTTGTTTTTTTAATTTATTTATTTATTTTATATGATGCCTTAAGGCACAGAGGTCTGAAAGCCTCCAGAAAAATTGCTTTTCCGTCTGATTGCCACCATCATCTGTTGCTTTTTGCCTGATATTTACTTTTTTTTTCCTTTTTTCTAGGCTTGCATATTGTCTCACTCTTGCTCACTTATTTGGCAACTTCACAACTTCTTTTTATCACTGTAGCCCTCTAGAGCAGGGGTTCCCAAACTTTTCAGACCGCGACCCCCAATATTAGACTGCTGACGATCCGCGACCCCCGCGCGGGAGGGGGGGGGTTGAGGGGTCGCGGATTTTGTGTATTTTTTTATTTATTGTATTTTTTTTAATGTATTTATTTATCTATTATTATTTAATTTAGTTGACTATAAAGCGGTGCACTTAAGACAGTATGTTTATCATAAAATAATTAATGAATGTTTTATTTTTTTTTAAAAAGAAAGAAAGACAGTTTTTACAGTTTTAGAAATGTTTGTGTACTATTCATTCTTAACATAAAGACTTGTTTTGGTGATTTTATTATACTATGCTTTTTGCCCAAAATGGACTTTAAAAGATAAAAATAATGACTAAATAACAAATCTCTCTCTCTCTCTCGACTTCCAGCCACATAAAAAACAGCCTGCGGCAACTGTGTTAAAGTAGACCGCGGACTTGGCAACACGCCGTCACTAAACTGTCATAATTAGCAAACAAAGTTTTACAAAGTTTTACTTTCAGTTTATTTTAATTATCCTAAATTTATACTCGCATCATTACAACCTTTTTAAAAATATATAAAAATAATAATCAAAAAAAAAAAAAAAAAATCTGGAAATCATCTCGCGACCCACCGCCCGCAACCCCCGCTTTGGGAACCAGTGCTCTAGAGGACAAGAGGCAAGTGAACAGAGGAGGGAGACAAACCAAATTCACACAAGGATAAGATATTCTGCTGTCCTATTTGCACTTTGTCACTCTTGTGGTCTCTGAATGTTTAGCCTGTGTAGTCACTCGCACAGATTTTCTTTGATAGCTGCCGACTGCACCTGTGAATATGACCTAGCAGTGCCAAGCTGCCGCTAAGTGTTCGCAACAGTAGGGAGAATGGGACCGCCTGAAGGGGGTCAGACCTTTGTAACATTTTAGCACTCCTTTGTACTCCTGCAATCTGTTACTATAGTGAAAGTGCCCTTCAGGTGGTGGACTGTGTTATGTCTGCAAAGACTTTAGCTTCTTATATTTTTCAGGCAGCCCTGGTCCATAAAATGTCTAGTCTAAAGACTAATGTTGAGCATGATTTTACTTCACATATAACATATAAACACTAATGGTTATAATACATTTTTACAATAATTTATACTAAAATGTCATTTCTTGTATGGAATTAGTAGACACCCAGTAAGACAGTGGTGAATGTGATGGGATGTTTTGGTACTGACTTAGCTTTTTATGTTTTATTCACATGCCATATGTGTTAAAACTAAATTGGTGGCTCATGTTTTCAGATTTTGTAGATCTAAGTTTTAATACTCTTTGATGAGGAAGTACACATCCTAAAACCTTTTGTTTATAACTCATCCACTGACTTTAACCTTTAGCTGGTGTGGCCATAATGTTCTTAAATTGCAGTTAAATATTGTGTCACTACCCACTCACTGACAGCATACATGTAGTCACTCAGTAACTTGATTATGTTTATGCAGAATTTTGTTTGGCTAAATATATGCCTTTTATATTGAAAATGTATTGTAGTTAACTTGCGTGGCCAAACTGGCACACAGGGCTCATGTTGTTTCCAAACATGGCACACTTGTATGAGGTTTTTATGTTGCACAGAAATATCACTGAATAGATGGAGGAAAAAAAATCGCCTTGTTCCTCCCACAGATGTGTGCCTCCATTTTATTAGGCTTATTGCCAATGTGCAAAATGACATCGCACTGCCAAGTTTGGCAACATAATAGAACTTGCTAAAACGCAGCAGAGGAAAATGTTTGCACTAAGCTGTGAAGATGGCCGTGGGCTGTTCTTTTCAGAGTACAACTACCTGCACTTAATAAAACAGCAAAGTTTCATCAAGCTTGTCTTGTAACTGGTCTTGGCAGCAGCCCTTTTTGTATGATTCATTGCATTTAGACAAATAACATCTTTGTTCCATTTTACAACACTTTGTAATATCTTCACATTTATTTTACTGCAGTTTTTTGGCATTTAACAAAATGCATTTTTATCAAAAAATCTGAATCTAGTTTAGTTCAGCAGCTCATTAAATTGCTCAATCAAAACCTTGTCCTACAAAAGTACACTATTTTTTAGTCTTGGATATTATTTTCAGAATCAGAAAAATGTTTATTGCCATTGTCAGTGAACAAGATTCACAAACTAGGAACTTGCTTCGGCCATAAGGTGCAACATGAAGGGCATGCATAAAATATAAAATAAAATACAAGATAAATAAAAATATACAGACTAAAACTTGAATATATATACACACAATTTACAGTTTGTTGGATATGGTGCAAATAGATAGTTCTTGCAATGGATAGTTCTTGATTTATGTGCTTAATAAAGTGACAAGTGTTATGAAGTGTTAAAGAGTCCAATGGCAGAGGGAAAGAAACTTATGGCTGGAGGTTCTGGTCCGAATGGACCGTAGCCTCCTGCCCGAGGGGAGTGACTCAAATAGTCTATGTCCAGGGTGAGAAGGGTCGGCTGTGATCCGACCTGCTCGTCCCCGAGTCCTGGAGACATACAGGTCCTGGAGTGATTGAAGGCTGCAGCCGATCACCTTCTCTGCAGAGCACACAATGCGCTCTAGTCTTTGTTTGTCCCTAGCTATGGCTCCAGCGTACCACACGGTGATGGAGGAGGTGAGGATGGACTCAATGATGGCCGTGTACAACTGTACCATCATCTGCACTGGCAGCTTGGCTTTCCTCAGCTGCCACAGGAAGTACATCCTCTGCTGGGTTCTTGAGGTCCGATCATCTCCACTGTCTTCTGGGCGTTGAGCTCCAGGTTGTTGCCACTGCACCAGGACACAGCCGGTCCACCTCCCTCCTGTAGGCAGACTCATCGTCGTCCGAGATGAGCCCAATGACTGGAGGTGCAGCAGTTGGTGTACAGGGAGAAGAGAAGAGGAGAAAGTACACAGCCTTGTGGAGCTCCTGTGCTGATGGTGAGAGTGTCCGAGACATTCTTCCCCAGCCGCACGCACTGCCTTCGGTCCGTCAGGAAGTCAGTGATCCACCTGCAGGTCAGGCATGTTGAGCTGGGAGAGCTTGTCCTGGAGCAGAGCAGGGAGGGTGGTGTTGAATGCAGAGCTGAAGTCCACAAACAGGATCCTGGTGTAGGTTCCCGGGGAGTCCAGGTGCTGCAGGAGGAAGTGGAGGGTCAGGTTGATGGCGTCGTCTACAGATCTGTTGGCTCTGTAGGCAAACTGCAGGGGGTCCAGGAGGGAGGAGGTGATGGACTTGAGGTGGGACAAAACCAGGCGCTTTTAAAGCTTTATAACTTTTAAAGTTATATTTATTGTTATTGCAATATAATTGCAATCGTCTGCAATATAATTGCAATCGTCTCACCATTATTGGTGAGCCTGAGTGAATTGTAGCCTCCGTTTTATGCTCTTAGCTGACAGGAGTGGCACCCGGTGTGGTCTTCTGCTGCTGTAGCTGTATCTGCTTCAGGGTTTGACGTGTTGTGCGTTCAGAGATGGTAGTCTGCTTACCTTAGTTGTAACGAGTAGTTTTTTGAGTTACTGTTGTTACTTTCTATCCTCTCTAACCAGTCTGCACATTCTACTCTTACGTCTGACATCAACAAGGCATTTTCATCCACACAACTGCCACTCACTGGATATTTTTTTTTTTTCGGACCATTCTCTGTAAACACGAGAGATGGTTGTGTGTGAAAATCCCAGTAGATCAACTGTTTTTGAAATACTTAGACTAGCCCGTCTGGCACCAACAACCCTTCCACGTTCAAAGTCACTTAAATCCCCTTTCTTCCTCATTCTTTAGCAAGTCAAGTTCACCACATCTGCACTGCGTGCACAATTATTAGGCAAGTGATTATTTTGACCATATCATCATTTTATCCATAATTTCCAACTCCAAGCTGTATAAACTTGAATCCTTATTAGATTTAATTCTTATCAGGTGATGTGTATTTGTGTAACGAGGGAGGGTGTGGCCTAAGGAGATCAACACTCTATATCAAGGTGTGCATAATTTATTAGGCAGATTCTTCTCCTTAAGAAAAATGGGCCAAAAAGAGATTTAAAAGAGTCTGAAAAGTCAAAAATTGTAAAAAGTCTTTCACAGGAATGCAGCACTCTTGAAATATTTAAGATAGGGACGTAATCACAGAACCATCAAACAAATGGTCAACAGGGTCGCAAGAAACGTGTTGAGAAGAAAAGACACAAATTAACCGCCAAGGATTTGCAAAGAATCAAACGTGAAGTTACCAGGAACCCATTATACTCCACAACTGCAAACCTCCTGGAGTGTCAAGAAGTACGAGGTGTTCAGTTCTCAGAGACATGGCCAAGGTAAGAGAGACTGAAACCCGACAACCTCTGAACAAGACACATAAGTTGAAACGTCAAGAATGGGCAAAGAAATATCTGAAGACAGATTTTTTTCAAAGGGTTTGTGGACTGATGAGATGAGAGTGACTCTTGACGGACCAGATGGATGGGCTCGTGGTTCGATCAGTAACGGACACAGAGCTCCACTTCGACTCAGACGCCAGCAAGGTGGAGGTGGGGTCTGATATGGGCAGGTATTATTAAAGATGAGCTAGTTGAACCTTTTCAGGTTGAAAATGGACTAAAAATCAACTCTGACCTACTGACAATTTTTAGAAGACACTTTCTTCAAGCAGTGGTACAGGAAAAAGTCTGCATCTTTCAAGAAGACTTTGATTTTTATGCAAAACAACGTTCCATCACATGCATCAAAGTTCTCCACTGCATGGCTCGCCAGTAAAGGCCTTTTAAAGATGAAAAACTAATGACAAACTAAGGGCCCCCTTTTTTCACCTGACTTAAACCCTTTTGAGAACTTTTGGGCCCTTCTTAAGCAGGAAATTTACAGTGAAGTTAAACAGTACAACTCTCTGAACAGTGTCTGGGAGGCTGTGGTTGCCACTGCACAAAAAGTTGATTCTGACCAGATCAAGAAACTGACTGTTTTTGTAAAATGTTTTTTGCACAAGTTTGAAAGCAAATCTAAAATCAGTTACGTCATTATCTTGATTGACTTGAGGAAAGCGACTCAGATTCAGAATCAGATTACAGCTTGTTTTCACACTAATCAGGGTCACGCCTCACATCTCATAATGGCCAGGGAGCAGTTGCACATTGAACTCCGAGGT
Organism: Perccottus glenii; assembly: GCA_024416835.2. Taxonomy (NCBI): domain Eukaryota; kingdom Metazoa; phylum Chordata; class Actinopteri; order Gobiiformes; family Odontobutidae; genus Perccottus; species Perccottus glenii. The sequence goes on along the minus strand of CM044565.2, from coordinate 7,292,015 downwards.
GCGCCTCCATTACTGGCACGTCCCTAAGCCCGTAGTGTACTCTGTGGCCTGTTTATCCGTAGACTAATATTAGTGGTTGCAGTACAAACCAGCCTTGCTTAGCAGAGATTTGCACGCTAAGTCACCTCAGTCTTCTTAAAGCCTAATCCTCCTCACACATCTGTGAGCTACAAGGCACACACACACATGCATAACACACACTCTGTTTTAGAGTTCTTTAATTCCATGTTGGCAATGGAGTATCCCCCCTCCCTCCAGGCACCTCTCAGCACTCCAGTTTGTTTTACTTACTGGGTGAAGATTAAGGCAGCAATTGGTGTGCCTGTTTTTGGCCTTTCTGTGCTCATGGGCTTACACCGACATGCATCCCTGGCATGTACACCTGACTGTGGAAAGCCTAGTGAACACTACATTCACTTTTAAAGCCTTGTGATAGAGTAAAAGAGAGATCAGGAAAGCACCTAACTCTGTGAATGTGTTTAATTGTGGGTATTGAAGGGAGGACAGCAGGGGTGGAATGGCAGTCAAAGCCATATAATCTCTTAAATGTCTTCCAGCGCAGTGGCCATTGGCTTTGATCCGCTGGCTCGGGTCACATCTACGAGGCCTTGAAGCCGTTAATGGGCCCCTTTACACAGTCGCTATAATTCGTAGGGTTGAAGCACACTGCTCTGAGTCACATTCTCACACTGTTTCTCTTCACAGAGAGGCATGCGGTCAATGGAAATCCCACTGTGGAGCCGTTTCCAGAAGGCATGGAGACGATCATGTTTGGTGAGACCACACAATCACACCTTGTTAACCAAACTAAAACTATTATCAGCAGTTTGTTGTATTTTGTGCATTTAAAAATGTGTTGAATTCTGGCATTTGAATATCAGTATGCCCAAATGCAATCACATGACTGATTGTCATACACAATTTTAAGGCAATGTCAGCCTAGAGATAAGATAATCAGCATGAGAAAATATTTTGCATACTCTGTTAATAGTTAACACAATGATATTTTGATCCATGCTATATCAATTTTGACATAGTTCAGGCCCACTTTCTTTTCCCCTAGTTATCTCTGATGAGCCCCCACATTGTTGTAGACTAGATTTGAAATAGAGTTTTCAAATAGTAACTAGTGTTTAGAAATAGGAAAAATTGGAAACAAGATTGTTTGGGAAATAGAAAGGCTTATTTAGACATGCATTTTAACATAGTGTAAAGTTAGGAGCAGTGTTGGAAGTAAAGGCGTTAGAGTATAACGGCGTTACTAACGGCATTCTTTTTTCAGTAACGAAGTAATCTAATTAATTAATTTTTAAAGTAAAGTGTCGCGTTACTACAATTTGGTTGAATAAAGCGTGAGGTGTCATGCTTTGGCTACACATCAGCTGCTGCTGGAGAGAGCAGGGGTGGGGATGATGACACCGCTGCAAAAGCGATGATTGGCTGACGCGGTCTCACTGCGCACTCTGACTTCCACTAAGACAGCGTCAGCGACAATGGCGAGGAGACGGGGAAATTCAAAGGTGGCGTTCTCGAAATGGAAGTACCGGCACTACTTCTCGTTAATTGAAATTAAAGGCAAGAATGTTTCTGTAACATGCTATGTCCAGGAAAAAAGACTTTATCCACGTCTGCCTCAAGTAACTCAAATCTTATGAAGCACCTCACATCAACACATGCTAACACGACACTTGTTGCTGCTGCTAACCCCAAAGGCAGCTAGCGTGAGTTCCAGTGAAGGAGACAGAGCCACTGTTAAAACAAGCAACGCTTGATTTTACGTGTCAGCAACAACCACTGGTTTAGTTGTTAGATGAGAGGAGTATTTTATAATAGAATAATGTATTATTCATTTTCTTTGAGAATGAACAACTTGTTAATCTACAGAGAGAGTTGGATTGTGTTTTGTTTATTGTGCAATAATTTACAGGTACAGAGATTTGCACTACTTAATGGCCAGGTCTCCCTTTGTTTCTTTTTTACACAAGTTTACATTTGAGTGACTTAATTTTGCCTTTGAATTTTATTTTCAATATTTATTTTTTATATGTTTTTATTTATATCATATGGCAGACTGCAATCTATTGAGTTGAAATAAATACCAAATGTTCTAAAATACTATATATATAGTGTTTTATTTCTTCAATCAGTAAATTTAAACATCTTTGATATTTAAGCTGTTATAGAACGTAATAGCCTTATAGAACATAAAAAATAACTTCAGTTACTTTGCTGAGTAACTGAGTTACTTTTACAATGTGGTAACTGAGTTACTTACTCAATTACTTTTTGGGAGAAGTAATTTGTAACTGTAACTAATTACTTTTTTGAAGGAAGATGACCATCACTGGTTAGAAGAGAAATAATTTGAAGTATTGCCTAATTTTGACATTTAAAATGCAAGCAGATGTCCTTAGTCGAACTGGAGTGGCAGTCAGACAAATGCACCTGAATGACTTGATTCATGCTAATGTTACATATGTACACCTTAGTTGAGCTAAGCACAGTGAGCATGCTCCAGAGTTGACAAAGAAATACAGTTACGGACAGCTGAACACAGGCACAATGTAGCACAAGTAAAATAAAAGTAAAAACAAAGAACAGGGTTTATAGAAGTACAAACGCACTTGTAGACTGGCGAAGTCCTTCTGCCGCCAAGTTTGGGAGTTGTTAGGAAGTTTGGTGTAGTAATGTGCTTTCAACTTTCATAAATAAATCAACAATTATGAAGTAAAGTAATACTTTGCCTAGTTAATTAGCATTTGTAAGCCTATACAAGTTGGGTGTAAGACTTCTTTTAACAAAGGTTGATTGCAAGCAGAGCGCTGTTTATTCAATTCTTCTAGTGTGTGTAAACAGGAGGACCGTTTGACTAGGAGCACAGTCCGAGTGAACTCTGCATGGAAATGTACTTTTCTCCCCTGCTGATTGGTGATTGCTTGTATCTGTCTACTCAGCATTTTAGCACAACAGAGGACATGAAAGGCTCAACCAAATCAATTTGAACATATTTTTAAGTTTGTAATTTAACATCTAAAATTATTTGTGCAAATGGCTGTGTGTAAAGTCCTCTTGTTTCTGTGTCCCTCGTCCATAGGCCCTCTGCACTGTTTGATATTCCTCCTGTGTTGGTAGTTATATGAGGCTGGAATCCAGTTGGAAGTATAGATTTTCATTTTACTACAGCCATGACAGAAGAACCTCTTATTTACTCACTATCTTGTTATTCTCTTATGAACTGTCAGTCTCTCTGTTCTATGCACCTTTTTCCATCCTCCATTTTCTTTATTTTATACTTTCTACAGAAAGAATTTCAACATTTGAGACAAGCATTGCCTCTTGCATTTTGATTGCATCCCGGACAAGCCCCTATATTCTTATCTAAGTTTATGTTGCCCGATTGTACAATTTACTGTCTGTCTTTTGTGTCTTGGCGTGGCATGAGGCATGGGCTGTTTCTGGGGAGCTGAGCGACTCTTCTGGCGACTTTCAGGAGTTTTCTCCACGCAGGTGGGCTACGCTGGTGGATTCACTTCTAACCCCACCTACGAAGAAGTCTGCACAGGTAACATACTTTGCAACTTGTCTTGTTTTTAAACACCAGACTTTGATATCCATGTATTAAACAATCCCAGACTGACTTGGCGAGGGAATGTGGATGCAACATTAGCCAGAATTTTATATAATGCTCAGGGAAAAGAAGAAGAAATAGAATTGAAAGGTTGTTTTAAGTATAGCTTCCCTCATCCTTTTCCCGCCTTCCCTTCATCTGCAGTCAACTGCTCAGAATGCACTGCTCCAGATGGGCTGCACACGCCGTCCCCACCCCCCCCCATGACCTACTTGTAAGGATTGGGCTCTGTACTGTGCTGTACTGCAGTGTTTTTTTGCCAACAGAGGTTGCGGCGTATGAAGCGGCATAAATTGGCTACTTTCCTCGAGACTATGCCTTGGCAGACGTGGCGCCCATGATACAAGCTTGGACCCTGCGCAGTCGTACACCTTAATATGTTTGGCTACCTGTCCGTTAGTTAGTTAGTTTTGGGCTGCTCCTTTCCTGCCAGTACATCTTTGCACACAGGCACGAAGGAGTGTGCAGTTAAATGGGGGACATCGGAAAGGAGTGGGCATGTCTGGCAGACTTTCTGAGTAAAACCCTTTAAACCATGCTGATTTCTGTCTACTTCAGTCAAGTGTGCATGCATTCTGTGTCCCTATAGTTTTCTAGGTATAGAAAAATATTTTTCAACAAGTCAACTCAGTAGTATTAATGTAGCATAGGGCTGCTAATTTTAGAAGTTGTTTTTAAATCAATAGTTGCAAGTGTCCTAACGTTCCATCTTACCACATGGTTTAACCATTTGACCGGCAGTTCAAAAAACAAACAAAATTGTGTCGAAGGCTAATATGACTGTTGGAAAATCCCTATAACAACTGAGCCAACTTTACAGACAGAGGACATTCAGTAAAGAAGTATAGCATCCAGACGTATTGTGGCAGACAGCTCAGTCCTCTGGGTCCTACTGGCAACTAAAGCAGTCTTTAAAAAGTTGTTTGTCCCATGTGGAGTGAATATTTTGATTACAGTATGAATGAACTTGAAACAAGAATTTGAGCTATGATCCATCTAACTGATCCATCTCCCTGGAAAAGCAATAATGTACAGGCCCATCTCTGCTTCGTCCCATCCGCAGTACCAGAAGTAAACAGTCAAGACTTTAGCATCTTTTAGCCTTGTTAGCCTTAATAGCTATAATAGCCATACTAGCTACAGTAGCTGCATTTGACTTGAGGCCACTTAACGCTGCCGACTCAGGGTCATGTCATTCTTTTTGAGGTCTATTTTGTAATAAACAGTTATTCGCAAGTTAGTCTAGAAGTTGTTTTTATAGCAAGTAGATCATCACTAATAGTTGTAGGAAAGTCTCTGGCAAACACTTGTGAACTTTGTCAGCTCCTGGCATCAACATGGTCTACTATGGAGAAAGATGGAGATGGATAAGAGAAAAAGACATTGAAACCAACTCCTTTTTAAGAAAAATGAGTGTGTGAGAAAGAATAGTAGGTAGCCTGTCCGTCGACTCAGAGACATCAGGCGTCGCTCCATTGGCCATGACGGAGCAGAACACTGTGACGGCATGAGACCGAGGAGCTGTCAACACAGCCAGGGCAGGACAGACAGCTGGACAGGCAGACGGACAGACAGAAGAGGGGAAGAGAGAGCTGATGGAGCTGTCAGAACAGCCGGGAAAAGATGGAAGGATGGACAGTTAGGTAGATGGTCTGACAGATGGCAATGAGAGGTGTTCGGTTGTTTTTGATGGACAGGCATGCATGCTGATGAGAGAAGCAGTAACATACCATATATTTTGTGTGTAAACCTTTTGGTCATATGTCTCCATGTTATGATAGCTACATAACAGAATTTGCAATCCTCCGTGGGATGGTTCTTTGCTAAAAATGTGACAAAAATGAAACACCTATGTAAACAATATCCACCTGGACAAAGTAAAGTTTTGGATTGTATCAAATAAATAGAGGCCTCTGAACTAAATTGCATTGGTGAAACTGGCGAAATTTTCATTTGACATGAAGTTCTGATTGGCCCGTTGTTGCTGACGTACAAAGCATTCCATGTCTGTCACATTGAATACCATAACGTTGCAGTTCAAGCAGTCTTTGTGCAGGTATTGTGCCAGTTATTTCAGCTTTAGCTCATACGATTACATACCCTGGCAGAATTTGTTATTTATTAGATTTAGATTAGAGTTGTGGACAAAAAGTAAGATTTTGGTCTCATCACTCCAAATGACTTTGTTCCAGAAGTTTTGAGGCTTGTTTCTGTGCTGTTTGGCATTTTGTAAGCTGGATGCTTTGTGGTATTTGCGTAGTAATGGCTTTCTCGACCATGCAGCCCATTTAAGTGCCTCCTTATTGTGCATCTTGAAACAGTCACACCACTTTTTTCAGAGAGTCCTGTATTTCAGCTGACGATATTTGTAGGTTTATCTTTGCATTGGGAACAATTTTCCTGGCAGTTATGGCTGAAATTTCTGTTGGTCTTCCTGACCTTGGTTTGGTTTTAACAGAATCCCTTATTTTGAACTCTGCTTATAGGCATTCTCAATATATATATCTTTTTATATTCCTTTCCTGTTTTATACAGTTCAATTACCTTTTCCCGCAGATCCTTTTGTCAATTCTTTTGCTTTTCCCATGACTCAATACAGAAACGTCAGTGCAGCACTGGATGAAAGATGCAATGGTCTGTCAGGAGCCCAGAAACTCACTAAACTTTTATACACACACACTGATTACAAGCAAACAGATCACAGGTGAGGATGGTTACCTTTAGCAGCCATTCAAACCTGTTTGTGTCAACTTGTGCAAAATGTTATCAGGTTAAAATCAACAGAATATGTAAACCTTTGATCAGGGTCATTTGGGTAGTTTCTGTTGTCATTATGATTTTAAAAAACAGTAAACACATTAGTTTGATTATTTGAGTCAAGAGAAGTTTACAAGTTTACATAACCATAATTTTCACAAATTCTGGGTATGTAAACTTATGAGCACAACGGTATAGTATAACAAATTAGATATCATCAAGTATACCCATTTAATAATGAATATTGTTTCAAAATCTTTACATTGGTCAACCAATCTTGAAAAAAATGAATATATATTAACTTTTTTCTACACACAACACATTTTTCGTATAACATATTAACAAGATAAATAATCAATAAATGCACAAAAAAGCTGTGGTAAGAGCAAAGTTGTGCCAAGCGCCAAAAGAGCTCAGTGGATGTACCATTACGTCTTGTTCCTGTAATTACAACTATTCAAAATGGACAAACTGAGCACTGATTGAGAATAAGTTAATTTATGCTTTTACACACATGAAGACCTCACTCATTTATAAAGTAAAATCAACATGTTCCAAAACTTTTAGTGACCTCATCATCTGACCTTTTTTCCAATTTTTGTTAATGCATGTCCCCGCAAAACTGCAGTAGGTGTGGAATTGGAATAATCAATGACCATTAGAAGCAGCAAAAGACTATACACTTTTAATAGGGATGGTTCATTGAAATATGTATATTATTAAAAGCCTAATTATTTTTGTAATAATTAGAAAAAAGTGGTCACTTTGTACTTGATACATTGTGTATACCGCCTTGTTTGACAAATTGTAATAACATGGTAACTAATGAAATTGTGTACTTGCATATTATAGGTACAGTTAGGGTATGTATGAACAATGTAGTTACATATTATTACAGTTTGTTACAGTGTGTAGCTAGAATGTATTAAGTGTAGAGTAAAATAGTGTCACCCAAAAAGCTGTGGCAACCATTTCATATTCCATATGCATCAAATGTAAACAAGTGGATCACAAAGGCCCTGACCTATCTACATTGAGACAAAATATTACTTGTTATAATAAATTAACCAGTTGTTAGGCTTCTGCTTTAGCTCTCCTACAGTGGCATGAAAAAGTATCTGAAGCCTTTACGAATTTCGCACATTTCTGCATAAAATCACCATCAAATGTGATCTGATCTTTGTCAAAATGACACAAATAAAAAAACAGTGTCAGCTTTAAATGGTAAATGGCATGCATTTATATAGCGCTTTTTTGCACCCTTCTCGGGCACCCAAAGCGCTTTACATCGTGCTTCCACTCACCCCATTCACACACATTCACACCTGGGGCAGACAGAGATGGGGGCTGCCATACAAACGGCGCTCAACCTTCTCCTACCACCACCAAACACACCTCTACAGTCACACACATTCATACAACAGTGCTACGGAGGCACTCTGGAGGCAAGGTGGGTTAAGTGTCTTGCCCAAGGACACAACGACAGTATGAACAGGGCAGAGCGGGAATCGATCCGCCAACCTTCCGGTTATAAACTAACCACCCATTAACCACCCATTTAACTAAAACCACCCAAACATTTATAGGTTTTCATATTTTTAATGAGGATAACATGCAAACAATGACAGAAGGGGGAGGAATAAGTAACTGAACCATCTGTCTAAAGGTACGTTCACACCAAACGCGAATTAAGCGTTAAGCGCGAGTGATTTACATGTTAAGTCAATGCAAAGACGCGATTAGACGCGCGTGGAAGTCCTGCGGCGCGATTCGCGCAAATGAGGTGGCGCGAATGACGCGGCGCGAATAGCGCGAATTGAGCGTTTGACGCCAAGCGTCCAACGCTTCATTTGCGCAAGTTGAAAAATCTGAACTTTTGGAGAAATTCGCGTCGCGTTAATCAATCAGGAGCTTGCTCTAGTAGTGACGTGCTACGAACGGAGGCGGACCGTAGAGGCAGAAATCCAAAACAACAATGGAGGACGAAGTTATCGGCGCAGCCTGTGGGATATGAAACATCTTCGTCATTTTTCAGAGCCAGGAATCTTAAAAGTTCTTGCTCGAAGGAAAGTGAGTGAGTCGGAAACTCTGGTAAGTTGCAAAAACGCCTTTTAATTCTATAGAGTCGTATATATTGAGCCAACTAGCTAGCTAAAGCCTGAGCTAATTTGCCGTACTTTATAACTAGTTTTCCACACTTGAGTTTATAGAGGATATGTGTTGTTTGTGACTGGTGTAATGTTCAAATGTTAACTTGTATTATAATTTAATAATATAATATGTATATTATATATATTGTCATGACAGAGCTGACTTTTGATGCCAATGAGCCTGGGCACCCGCCCTGCGAAAACCTGCTGCTGCAGCTTCCCCTGCCCCATCCACATCTGCTGCTTTATCCACAGGTGTGTACAGGCAATAAATACATATCATATACAATCATTTACAGTAAGCCCTCATAGCCTCTTACATTCAGATACAAACACAACCCTGGTGGTTTGTTAATGAGTTGATAATGTTTTTCTGCCTTTTCATGTGTCATTTAATACAGAGCAACCAAAGAAGACCCCAGGAGAAGACCCAGTTCAGAAGCGCTCAGAACACATGCTGTAGCTCCAGGTTCAGAGGATCTTCTCTTGAGTCTGGTCCCTTCTCTGCAGAAGTTACTGTCTTGGACGAAACAATTTGTCAAATTTCAAATACATACATTAATCTATGAAAGCAGCACAGTTCTGCTTCATTTGGAACCCAGTGTATAGTTTTTAAAATGATGCAGCTGTCACAGCAGGGAATAAACCAGACTCTCTCTGTTCTCCTCTCCTTCACTTTAGGATTCTTTTATTCCTGCTAAGAAATAGTGCATTAAGTTTTGTGTATAGTTTCATAATTCCATTTTTTTTAAATAAATGTTTTATATAATGACCAAAGGTTTTGATGTGTTTGTCACAAACATTTCAATATTTCAGACTGATTTATTTAGAATAAATAGAAGAAAGTTTATAATGTTTAGTATTTAAGACTAGATTACTTATGGTAAACATTTGTTAATTAGGCCCGAGCCGGTGATGACCGGGAGGGCCTATTGTTTTTGCTCGGATTTTTTTTTTTTTTGTTCTCTTTCTTTTTCTGCAAAATGATCCTAAATTTGACCCAGTGAACATGCACAAAAAGTCATTTTTATTGGTCCCAGACTTCAAGCTCGGCGAAAAATTTATGTATTTGAAGTCCCCGAAAAAAAATTCCAAAAAATGACTCAGTGGCAACCCCTAGAAAAGTCAAAATACATTGGGCCTATGGAAAGTGAAAGTAACCTTTTTGCTACGTAGAAAAATGAAACTTGGTACATCCATAGAACACCTCAGGGCAAACAGAAAAGTCAATGACAGCCACACCCTAAACTCAACAGGAAGTCCGCCATGTGGGGTGAAACGCGCGGCCACTAAAATCGCACCCCTTGCGCAGAAAGATGCAAATCATTGTGTTTTAATCTAAATGGCCCCAAATTTGGTGAGTATCATCTAGACACGTGTGCCAACCAAAGTTGTGACTTTGTTTATGATATCTTATCGGGTATGGGTGTGGCAAGCCTGTAACGAGGTGGCCATTTTTGTGAAAATAAAATGTCTCTTAACTCTCAAACGCCTTCTCGGATCGAGTTGGACCCAAAAAGGCGTTTGTGCACATTCATGACCTGAACACAAAAATATGTAAATATAAAGTGTTATCTTTAGAAATGGCTCTCCAGCGCCCCTACAAACTTATAATGGGACCCAAGAATTTAGTTTGTCATAGAGACATGAAATTTGGTACACACATCTCTTATGTCATGACGAGCATAAAAGCCAATGACAACCACCCCTATCTATAAATGTGTTGCCATAGCAACGTCCCAAATATGTGGAAAAAGTCAATGGGAAGTGAAAATTTTTAGTTTTATCGTAGGCAAATGAAACTTAGTACACACCTCACCATGGGCTTATGAACAAAAAAACCAATGGGGACCACACCTATCATCTAGACACGTGTGCCAACCAAAGTTGTGACTTTGTTTATGATATCTTATCGGGTATGGGTGTGGCAAGCCTGTAACGAGGTGGCCATTTTTGTGAAAATAAAACGTCTCTTAACTCTCAAACGCCTTCTCGGATCGAGTTGGACCCAAAAAGGCGTTTGTGCACATTCATGACCTGAACACAAAGATATGTAAATAAAAGGGTTATCTTTAGAAATGGCTCTCCAGCGCCCCCTACAAACTTATAATGAGACCCAAGAATTTAGTTTGTCATAGAGACATGAAATTTGGTACACACATCTCTTATGTCATGACGAGCATAAAAGCCAATGACAACCACCCCCTATCTATAAATGTGTTGCCATAGCAACGTCCCAAATATGTGGAAAAAGTCAATGGGAAGTGAAAATTTTAGTTTGTCGTAGGCAAATGAAACTTGGTACACACATCCAGTATGGGCTTATGAACAAAAAAGCCAATGGGGACCACACCCTATCACACACGGGAAGGTGGCCATTTTGAATAGAAAATGTGAACTGACTTAGAATACACCTCTTTTTTAAAAGAACATAGACATAATACTATATTGACTGTAGGGCTGATAACTGTGTTCAGAAGACTGTAGTTGTCCACATATTAATTACTCATAATCACATCAAATATTGACCGGAGACAGATGGACAGACTTGAATAGAGCATCAGTAGTTGCTGTCCTGCGGGAAATCCTCACACCGACACGGGACAACAGGTCATCGAACTGGGGCCGGGTCAGTGGGAAGTACCGCTGAAAGCGGCCGTCATCCAGGCGCAGCTCCTGGACAAGTTTGTGAAACTTACGGAGCTGGGTCCGCCTCTGAAGCATCCGATGGACCCCCGCACAGCGCCCGACGGTTCACGCCGTTTTTCAGTCCTCCAAAGTAAATAGAGCACTGCTACTTTATCGATAAAATCCATCTCAACCATTCTTCAACAAGACCGGAAGACAACCCGCCTGGCAGAAGCCCCTCCTATGACGCGAATTCGCGTCTGTTGTTGAGTGAATTTCACGCACGAATGAAGCGAATTTCACGCCCGAATGAAGCGAGTAAACTCAAAATGTTCAAGCGTACACTACGCGCGAATAGCGCGATTTATTTGCGCAATTCGCGTTTGGTGTGAACGCTGCTTAAGGAGACTTTGAGAGTACACTACGCGCGAATAGCGCGATTTATTTGCGCAATTCGCGTTTGGTGTGAACGCTGCTTAAGGAGACTTTGAGAGCAATTAATACCAATTTTTACCAAACAATTGAAGTCAGGGGTGTGTCCAATCACTGAGGAATGGCTTAAAGCTGTCCTATTTACTATAAAACACACACCTGGTAAGAATTGTGTCTTGATGATAAGCATTGTCTGATGTGCACCATGGCTCGCTCAAAAGAGCTCTCTGAAGACCTGCGATCAAGAATTGTTGATTTGTATAAAGGTTACAAAACCATCTCTAAAAGTCTGGATGTTCATCAATCCACAGTTAGAGAAATTGTCTACAAATGGAGAGAGTTTGGCACTGTTGCTTCTCTCCCAAGGAGTGGCCGTCCACCAAAAATGACAAGAGTTCAGCGCAGAATACTCAGAGAGGTAAAAAAGAACTCTAGAGTGTCTGCTAAAGACTTGCAGAAATCACTGACACAGTCCAGTATCTCTGTGCTTACATCGACTACATGTAAAAACACTGGCCAAGAATGGACAATCATTAATGGAAAGATGAATTCAAAAGTTTATCGGGATGTTTTGCAGGAAAAGCTGAGGCCGTCTGTCAGACAGTTGAAGCAAAAAATAGGATGGATGCTGCAATAGGACAATGACCCAAAACGCAGAAGTAAATCAACTTCAGAATGGTTTTAGAAGAACAACATACACGTTCTGGAGTGGCCAAGTCAAAGTCCTGACTTGAACTCCATTGAGATGCATGACCTCAAGGGCATGACCTCAAGACAGCGATTCCTGTCATACATCCCAGGAATCTGACTGAACTGCAGCAGTTTTGTAAAGAGGAATGGTCCAAGATTGATCCTGATCGATCTGCCAGGCTGATCTGCAACTACAGGAAACGTCTGGTTGAAGTTATTGCTGCCAAGGGGGAGAACCAGATATTAAATGTGATGGTTCAGTTACTTATTCCTCCCCCTTCTGTCATTGTTTCCATGTTATCCTCATTAAAAATATGAAAACCTATACATGTTTGGGTGATTTTAGTTAAAGCAGACACTGCTTTTTCATTTGTCATTTTGACAAAGATCAGATCACATTTGATGGTGATTTTATGCAGAAATGTGAGAAATTCCAAAGGCTTCAGATTTTCATGCCACTGTATATGTAGTGATTTATGTTAACAGCTTTTCTAATGTGACCACATTAGAAAACAAAAAGAATTCCCAATTTGTGTGTTACTATCTCAAATAAAACACTACTAGTAAAGCAAGACAAAAGTTATCAAACAAAGCCACTTAGTAACTTAAATCAATAGCAGAAAAATAGTTAACTAAAAAATGACAAAACAATTAACTTTTAACGGCATGGAGATAGTGTACCCAGAAGGGCACTCTCCTCTGTGAAGTGTCATTCAGCAGCTGTAATAGGGCTGTTCTGCATCAGTCTTGCAACCTCTACAGACAGAACAGGCTCAGAAAATCACAGCTTGTTTACTTTTTTCAAAAGGTCTCGACATCTTTATTAGTATTTTTCTCAGAAGATAAGAGACTGTACAAAACTATAATTTTGATTTTGCTTGCTACATATTATATCTTTTAACTGTTCTGTGTTGATCTTGTGCATTGTGCAATCTATAGGCTCTTTGGTGTCAGGTTAGGTGTAATTGGCTGATCATCACCTATTGTCTGCTCTACATCTGGGTCATTTGTACATTTCCCCAATAATGGATCTGTGCGATTTAGCAATGTGTGAGCAAAAGAATGGAATACCCTGCATCTGAGGTGATAGCGCTATTAATAACGCTATATGTTTGCAGTGTGGTGGATGAGCATTGCTTTCTGCTGTGAACATTGTCCCTTTGTGTGCAATGCGCTCGCACCTGCATAAGACCTAAAGCGGCTCCCAGCCTGAGAATGCCTGCAGGCGGCTTGTTGAAGCTTGGGGTTCCTGGCAGCTGTAGACAGGAGCGAGAGTCTGTGTGCTTTTGGCAACTTTCACTATAAGCTCCAACCTGTGCTGTGCCTCCCTTCATTTGAATTTCAGTGTCTCTTTTCCATTGTGCAATAAGCCCACACTTTCCCCAGAATCGGCCTGAATCCACTTCCCATACAGAGATGTATGAATGGCATGGATGTCCATATTGAAAAGCTAAACTTTAACAATGATATGTTTTATATTAAAATCTATGCAGGTCTTTAAACCTTAAACAAGCATAAAATGACAAAAATTCAAATAAGAATGCCAGAATATAGGCTTTACACCAGGCCTGGTTCTATAAAGATGCTAGAGATTGCATTGCACCATCTTGTCATATTTCTGCGATCTTAGTACAATAAACGTTACAATAAATGTTTAATTTTGGGCTCTTTCGAAAAAGACCGCTTCAAAAATATTAGCAATGCTTTACTGGTCGGTTGATTTTCTTGTGCCAGTTCATTCCCGGAAACTTTCTCTGATCAACTCTCTTAAACTGTGAGCCCAGGACACTGTAACTAAGCCTGTGAGAAATGTAATGGAAAATAAAGTTAGTCTACATTACAAAAGATGTCATTTATTTAAATGAATGTCCAATACTAACTCAAAAAACCTTGAACTGTGCGACACAGTATGTGCTATATATTCTAAATGTGTAAGATTGGCACAACGCTAGTCACAGTAACTGCACCCTCTTCAATTTTAGATGCACGATTAGTTATTGTTATAGAACTGGGCCATCTTTTCACATTGTATGCAGCAAGTGCACCAAAACGTAAAGTCGATTAATGTGCGTTGCTAGTACAGTGTAATGACAACACCAGTAGATATATCGCAGCCAGTGAATCAAAAACTGTCATGTGGTAAAAGAAGACAGGGTGAAATCTGTCATTTTAAAGCTGCAAAAATGTAGCACACAGATTAATCCAAATGATGTTTCCAAAATTGTCTTGTCACATCAAAATAACACTTTGCATTTGTCTATCTCAATTTATTTTTTCAGAAACATTATAGAAGCTTATCTTTTAGCAACAATGACGTAAAGCCCACCCACTTTGTACTAAACCTCATTCATTTTTAGAAATAAAATGGAGGCTATATAAATGTTAAATATATATAATAATATGAAAATGCTATATGCCTTGATTCTGCTTTTCATAAACCTGTTTCTGGTCCAGGTCTGACGGCTCACACTGAGGTGGTCCGAGTGGTCTTCTCGCCCCAAGACATCAGCCTGGAGACCTTACTGAAACACTTTTGGGAGAAGCACGATCCAACTCAAGGTAGCAACACACACCTCCTTTGTCGCGCACACACACCCAAACCCTAACAACGCCCACAAATGCGCTCCATCCCGAGGGGCGCGGGGGGTATTAGAGCAGAAGGAGGATGCCCAGACGTGTGCTTGGAGTGCGTGTTTGTGTGTATCTTCTGATGGGGGGGGTTGGTCTCATGGGTGTAAGTCAATGCCAGACTGTGTTAATGTGTTTGAGACTCAGCCATCCATGGAAAGACACACCAACGTGGTATGTGTTCAAGCCCCATGACAAAAATTCCTCTTCAGTGTTTGTGCATTTCCATGACGTGTATTTGTCCACAACAAACCAAGCTCCTTTTTATTACTCACACCAAAAGTAGGCATGACCAGTGATGTTCTGCACTATCTTGAATTTTGGGTTTATTCTACATAGTATTGATATTTATTATTTATGAACACTTCTGTTTTTATTACCCACTAACACCACAACTGATTTATTCAACATTGTTTTTATTAAATCGAAAAGCATTTATTTTTGAAAAATGCAACTATGGAAATCTTTCTTTTTTTCTTTTTTTTTTATCCCGCTTAAATCATTGAGAGGTTTCTCCACCTTCCTTCAAGGAATTTGTATAATGATGCGTTAATATACTTAGTACATTGATGCATTGATTTGACCCAGTTCTATAAATACAAAATGTAAACATCGATTAAACATTATGAAGATGCTATGACACACTTTATTTTGAAAATTGTGAAGTGCATACGTGTTCTTTTTGGTACACACTCCACTGTACAGTACACAAAGTAGCACTATTGCATTTTGCAAGTGATTTATTTGTGAAAATGTTTTCCATTTAATTTTTTGTAAAGTTTACAAAATTATTAATGCTTGCTAAAAATGTCACAGTGTGCACAGTTTGGAGTCATGGGAAATCAATGTTGTAAAAAAAATGCTCAAACACGATTTTGACTTTGTTTAAAATAGCCTTGTGCTTTTACGCTTGTTTTATCACTGTTGTCCCATTGTGTAGAAAGCTTGTGTGGCAGGTACATAGTATATTTTCCTACTAGCCAGACAATTTTGATGGGACAGAGACAGTGGCTTTTTTTTTTTTTTTTTTTTTTTGATAGTGGAGCATAAACCAGGTCTTCGTACTGGTAAGAGAAATTCCCACCAATATCAAAGAAAGGAGCATAGAGGCACAAGATTAACTCGTATAAAAATGTACATTTACTTAATTCAGAGTTTTTATTTTGTTATATTTCAATGTCATGTGAAGAGATATACTGAATATATATATTTTAAATTAAATTATATTAAGGTTTGTGTTCCAGCTGTTAAGAAAATGTGCATGTCCACCTAGGTTTATACTTATAAAACCTGCAAGTTCAGTTTTAAGCCCCTCCTGTTCTATAATTCTTCAAATTTTTTTAATTGACATTCTCATGTCACCCTCATTTTCACCCTTTTGTTGCACTTGTATTCCGTTCCTTAACCTCTCTCCCCTTTTCTGTAATGACACGCATAACTCCTAACCACCGCTTAAATTTAACACGACCCCCACCCCCACCAGCCTACATCTCTGTCTTGAGTTGCTCTTGGTTCTCCTCAGAGGGGACGCGGTGCACAAACACTAATGCACCAGGAGGACATTCAGGAGGTATGTAAGTGTGAGTGGAAGGCCAGGCAAAGTGGCACTCTGTTCCCTGACATCCACTGCAGGGAGGGGCCTGACAACTCCAGGGCCAGTTAGCAAGAAGAGGTGTATCAAAGATTCATGGGCTCGGCCTCAGTCTTAGAACACACACGCCTGCGATCAAATATGCAGGTAATATACACAGCACAAGCTAATACATTAATGTCTCACAATTACTGCAAGCATTTATTATAGATTTACCAATGACCTTGTTTTAAGCGTTTCAATTACTTTTTGATTAAAGGTATATTGGCTCATTTATTATGATTGTTTAGACTTGGCACTTGGGTTAGGTTTCTATGTAACCTTCAGAAGATTGTTTTGCTATATGGTGGGTACGGCTAATAGTCATAATGCTCCCTCTATAGACCGCATACTAAATGCCTGGGAGACCTGGGTTTGATTCCCGCTGGGATCATTTGCCCAGTGTTGCTCTTCTCTCTCATATCCTGTTTTCTGTCTATCTACTTTTTTATCAAATAAAGGCAAAAAGGACAAAAAAATAAACTTTAATAAAAAATAAATAAATAACAAGACTATAATGACAGTCAAAGTTATTGCAAAACTAATTAATAGCAAATGGGAAGCGGAGCTGTTGACACCTACAGTATTGTTTAAAATAATAGTAGTACAATGTGACTAACCAGAATAATCCAGGTTTTTAGTATATCTTTTATTGCTAAGTAGCAAAAAAATTACCAGTAGGTGCAGTAGATTCTCAGAAAACAAACAAGACCCAGTATTCATGATATGCACGCTCTTAAGGCTGTGCAATTGTGACATATAGTTGAAAGGGATGTTTAAAAAAAAATAGCGTGGCATTCAATCACTGAGGTCATCAATTTTATGAAAAAACAGATGTGAATCAGGTGGCCCCTCTTTAAGGATGAAGCCACCAGCACTTGTTGATCATGCATTTGAAAGCCTGAAGAAAATGGGTGCTTTAAGACATTGTTCAGAAGAACAGCGTACTTTGATTAAAAAGTTGATTGGAGTAGGGGAAATCCCATAAAGAGTTGCAAAACATTATAGGCTCTTCAGCTAAAATGATCTCCAATGCCTTAAAATGGAGAGCAAAACCAGAGAGACGTGGAAGAAAACGGAAGACAACCATCAAAATGGATCAGAATGGACCAGAATGGCAAAGGCTCAGCCAATGATCAGCTCCAGGATGATCAAAGACAGTCTGGGGTTTCCTGTAAATACTGTTGACGGTTGGAAGACGTCTGTGTGAAGCTAATCTATTTTCAAAAATCTCCCGCAAAGTCTCTCTGTTAAAATAAGAAAAGGCATGTGCAGAAGAGGTTACAATTTGCCAAAGAACACATCAACTGTCCTAAAGAGAAACGGAGGAACATTTTGTGACTGATGAGAGTAAAATTGTTCTTTTTTGGTCCAAGGGCGACAGACAGTTTGTGAAACGACCCCCAAACTCTGAATTCAAGCCACAGTACACAGTGAAGACAGTGAAGACAGTGAAGCAAGCATCGTGATATGGGCATGTTTCTCCTACTATGGTGTTGGGCCTATTTATTGCATACCAGGGATCATGAATCAGTTATGCATATGTCAAAATACTTGAAGAGGTCATGTTGCTTTATGCTGAAGAGGACATGCCCTTGAAATGTTTGTTTCAACAAGACCATGACCCCAAACACACTAGTAAACAAGCAAGTCTTGGTTCTAAACCAACAAAATTAATGTTATGGAGTGGCCAGCCCAATCCTCGGACCTTAATCCAATCGAGAAGCTGTTTCTGAAGCAAAAACAAGAAATGTAAATGAATTGTGGAATGTTGTTGAAGAATCATGGAGTGGAATAACAGCTGAGAGGTTTTTGAAAAACTATGCTCATACAACTAAATATTAGTTTAGTGATTCACAGGATTGCTAAATCTTAGAAACAAAAACGTTTGTAAAAAATAGTTTTGAGTTTGTACAGTCAACGGCTGACACTGTTATTTTTTAAACACAGCCCTTTCAACTAATTGCCCAATTGCACAGCCTTAAGAGCGTGCATATTATGAATGCTGGGTCTTGTTTGTTTTCTGAGAATCTGCTGCACCTACTGGTAACTTGTTTGCCATTTAGTAGGGATGCACCGAATGTTCGGCCACCGAAATTATTCGGCCGAAAATAGCCAAAAAAAGCACTTTCGGCATTCGGCCGAATAAGTAAAAAGGCCGAATAAAATTTGCCGAACAATGACGTTTTTAATGACGCAATCAAATTACCCGCGCGGAGTGAGAGGCGCTTGCTTTATGCAGCAAACATGTCAGCCGTGTGGAAGCACTTTAAGGTGTCGGAGAAAGAGGCAAAAACGGCCGTTTGCAGACACTGTTCTGCTGAATTGTCCAGACATCTGCAAAAACGAAAGTCAAACAGACCACGGAGTTCTTAGAAGCTGTCAGCACACGATTTAGTCAGGCGGACTCAGAACAGCATCGCGAATGTGCTTGATCCACGATATAAAGATCATTACTGGGATGTGGGGAGAAAGATGCGCACACGAGAAATAATCCAGGCCGAGTTGGATTTGGGAAAGCCGCTAGGTAATGGAGACGGTCAGGTGCACAGCGCAGAGAGTAAACGGGCTCGTACTACAGATTAGCCGCGCACAGTCTCGCTGTCTGACTGGTAAGATTTTATTTATATTTTGGATTATGGTAACACTTCATAAGTAGTTTCTATTTTTAACATTAACTAACAATGAAAACCCCTTATTAACAGCATTTATTAATCTTAATGTTAACATTTACTAATACAGTATTAAAATTAAGTATCACATTTGTAATTTTTGAATTTAAAAGTATCAAAAGTGGTAGGCCTATTTGTTAAAATTGTGAATGCACTCATACTAACATGAACTAAATATTTTTTTATTATCTTAAATTAAGGAAGATTAATAAATACCATGACAAATGTATTGCTCATTGTTAGTTAAATATTTTGAAATTGTATTTTTGTTATTTGATTTTTTTATCTGAAAAGCAACACAAAATAGTAAAAAGCAAATTTTTACTATTTAATTATTGTAATGGTGAAAAAATTGTCAAAATAAATGGAAAAATGTGAAACACCGCATTCGGTATTCGGCCTTCGGCCAAGCATTTCATTATTATTCGGCTTCGGCCAAGAATTTCATTTCGGTGCATCCTAGGGGTGTCCATGGTTAACCGATTAACCGTTAAAAATTGCGTAACCGAGTAAAACATTTTGCTCGGTTAAGCGGCGTCAATGGCGTGCTTTGAATTTAGTTGCAATATATTTTTCCACCACTAGAGACCACCAGAGCGCTCCCAGACATTGGTAATATCCACAAGAAGAAGTCATGACCAGTTCTAGCATGAAGCGGGGGCAAAGAAAAGTACAGCTGGGAGCACTTTAAAATTGAGAGTGACGGGGCAAAATGCAAGTATTACAATGCAGTGCCTAGATATACTTCAAGTACATGTTGTTGTAGTACGCATTTATTTGACTGTTTCTTTGCACAAACTTTCTAAAAAAAAGTGTGCTATAAGAAGCAAATATAGCAGACATAGCCCTAATCATGCAGGCGCCCTCGCAGCCACTTGCATTGCTCGTGAACTGGAGCGCATCTCATCCTAATTTAACGAAACTCAGCGTAGGCCTCACAGACATGAAATGTATCTTAAGATAGCTTGAAATGTCTTTAAAAACAATTTAAAACGAGAAGACATAGGCTACTCTCTGATTATGTAATCCACGATGTGCATTTCTCTCAGTAGGCGCGTTCACTACGGAGATGGCGGTCGTCAACTTAATAAACTAAAAATAACCCTGACGCACACTATGGTTAACCGAGTATTAACCGCTAAGGGCCTTGGTTAACGGTTGATGAAAAACTTGAAAACGTGCAGCCCTAGTGCATCCCTACCATTTAGCAATAAAAAATATACTAAAAAGCTGCATTATTCTGGTTAGTCATATTGTACTGCTATTATTTTGAACAATACTGTATAACCTGACAACACCATTTCATAAAAATAACCACACACAAAGGTTTTCACTTTTACCTTTGTCACTGCCCATTGCCCTCCACTATTGCTCCTCATGCATAAAGCAAAGTGTGACTTAATTTCAAATGTGTTTAGTTGCTGTGTGAATTGTTAGCTTTCATCGCTTCTCGTTTTTGAATATAATGCCCAAACTCAGTCTCTGCATCCCAATTTCCTACATACGACTTGCTTCCACACATAGTATAGTACATTTTGTCATGTACAGTCGGCTTCTGTCCAAATGGGTTCAAACGGTCTCAGGAAGCATACTGCAGAATTCTGGCAACCCCAGAACCTTTGGTTGCATCAGTGTGGTCATTTTTCCAAAGGGTGGACCTTAACACTGCTGTCTGCTATATGAACAGAGACCCAAAAGGAAAAAAAAGTGTTTCTTGTTGTAGATAGTCGCGGTCTTATAGCCCTCGCTTTGTCCAGTGAAAACCTTATATTCACTACATTGCATTAAACACAAGCTAGAGTTGTTATATTAAATGTTGAGTCCCTAAAATGTAGGAAAAAGTACAACCATCTTCTACAATTTTTTTTAGCAATATACAGCTACATTTCTAGCTTCTTGTTCCCACAATACATGCAGGAGAAGTTAGTTTTTACCTTTGCCTTTTCACAGGTTACCTAATTCAAATTGTGCCTGATCTTCCTCAAACGTACCACACCATTTAGTAAAATCACACCTTTATTTTTGTTCTTGAACATCCATGTCATCAATGTTGATGTGTGTCAATCAGCCTATGAAATGGTGATTGTACGATGGCTCTTGCACTAAATGAGCTCAGATAGGTTCCATCCTTCTGCAGTGCTGATAAGGACAGAGGTTGAAAATGCATGGATGCTTTTATTTTGATATGAAACTGGCTATAGACTTGAGGAACATAATGATCCCATATACGCCCCAATATATTGAGACCATATCAAAAAGCAAACCTATACATGCTTGTAGCATTTGTTGACATTGCCCAAGTCACTTCTGTAATTGCATGTGTCACAGTTGTCTTCCTCCACTGCGTGACCTAAATAGAGTGTCAACATTGGCCATGTTCAGTCATTGGCTGACAGCTGCACCTGATGCGTAATTTTTTTATGCTCTCCTCTCATTCTGTCCAAATTAGTAGCGGCTCAAGGAAAGAGATGCCGCAGAAAGAAGTGATGTGATGCTTCGATCAAACCTACATCATGGCGATAGCTGAGACTCCCGTGTTCGGCGCAGAGACTTGTCTCACTACAGGCAAAGGCAAAGACAGAGTCAAGCCGACACGCCAAGGGGCAGAGCCACTGAGGCCAGAAGAGTAGTCATGCATTTCCCCTGATTCACCGCCTTGTCTCATCTCATGTTTTATTAATAGCATGCAGCTTACTGTCTTTGCTCTCCACTTTTTATAACGATTGGGCGACATATTCCCAAATACCCACAAACTTAAAACGCACTTCTATATGTTTTTTTTTTTTTCTGGGAGTTTTACATTCTGCACGTGACTTACATGTGAATCCCTGCGATCCCTCTATTCTCCGATGCTGTGTAGCAGCAATTCCTCTGATTTGACAAATGTGGCGTGGAGTGGTGGAAAGGGGCCCGCTGGCTGTGCCTTCACGCATGCTTAAGCTCCAATTTATTCTGTCCACCTTAGAGCTGGGCTTAAAAGAGAATGGAGAAATTAAGAAAGTTCGCTCTTTTCCTTTTAACTGTGCGCTCGCTGGAGATCATCACATGGAGACGAGCCCGGCGTCATTAGGAATTCTGTTTCTGCCGATACAATCAACGCACAACTAGTTTACATATGCTGTGTGTTGGAGTATGTGTGAGTTATTATGAACAAGTGCATATTCAGATGCATGCATTACTGCACGTGCGTGGGTGTGTGTTGGCGGACGTGCGCGTGCACATGTGTGTACGGCATTTTGAGATCTGTGCCTCTCTGCTTTGCCTCAGTTCAAAAGGGTTTAGTCCCGACAACGTGATGTCGGGCTGCGTCGGCTCCACCAATCCTGGCCTGGATAGCAACATTAGCAGCCAATCAGAAACTCCCAGCAGCCTTTGCTGTGTGCCCTCTTTCCATATTCAGCAACACAAGTCTCAATCTGCTGCCTTCCCTGGATTGTTGCATAAAGACCCCCCCACCCCATTCAACACACTCACGTATTGTAAGTTTTGTATGTCCGACTTATGACATGCCTTCACTAACAGGTCTGCGCACACACAAAGTTTGGGCAGTAAAGGACTGTCAGAGGCCACCAGCAGCTCTCCAGGATGTGAAGAACCACAGTTGAGATGCAAACACATCACTTTGCTTTCACTTTACCACTGCCGATCAGTTACACACACATTGTAATGCACACTTCATTTTATGCACAAGTGCTCATAATGGCTACTCATAGACGTCATTTGTGTGCATGCATGAATTAACACAGCAGACTCACACCTACCTGCAGAAGGGTTCAGCTGCATCAGTGGCATCACATATGTCCTGGTTGAAAAGAGTTTCTATTGCTGAGTATCCAATACTGCATGTTAAACTATGTAAATTAAAAGTGCACTGTGTAAAATGTTGGAGTGCGTAGCTGAACAAATGGAACCTGACAATCACCCATGTTAGGAGTTGTGTAGAATTATTCTGAACAAAAATTTAAATGCACTTTTGTTTTTGCCCCCATTTTCTATGAGCTGAACTCAAAGATCTAAGACATTTTCTATGAACACAAAAGGCCTATTTATCTTGAATATTGTTCACTAATCTGCCCAAATCTGTGTTTGTGAGCACTCTTCCTTTGCCGAGATAGTCCATCCACCTCACAGGTGGCATATCAAGATGCTGATTAGAGTGCATGATTATTGCACAAGTGTGCCTTAGGCTGGCCACAATACAAGGCCTCTCTAACTCTAGCAGTTTTATAACACAGCACATGCCACAGATGACACAAGTTTTGAGGTAGCGTGCAACTGACATGCTGACTGCAGGAATGTCCACCAGAGCTGTTGCCCGTGAATTAAATGTTCATTTCTCTATCATAAGCCATCTCCAAAGCAGTTTCATTGAATTAAGGCAGTATATCCAACCGTCCTCACAACCACAGACCTTGTGTAACCACACCAACCCCCCCAATTCAGTAAAACTGCAAATTTTAGAGTGGCCTTTTATTGTGGCCAGCCTAAGGCACACCTGTGCAATATTTATACTCTTTAAACGGCATCTTGATATGCCACACCTGTGAGGTGGATGGATTTTCTCAGCAAAGGAGAAGTGCACACTAACACAGATTTGTGAAGAATATTTGAGCAAAATAGTAGTCACTCAAGCTATACAGGAAGTAGGTATCTAACTAATTTTCAGTCTAAGAGAAATAATGACAATTTCAATTTGCAGGCAAGGAGAAAATGGAAATCATTCGATGCTACCTAGAGAAAGTATATTTATGTGCCGTAATTTTGGAAATGCTAAGAGCATATCATGGCATAAAGATTATTATGAATTCTCTAAACAGGATTCACAATAAAGACAATACATGTTCATTTGTTTATTAGTAGTTATAGTATAGTTTATATTTTCTTAAAGGGGAGTGTGAGGTTTGGAATTGCAGTGTGCACATTTGCCATCAGATATTGCTCAAAAAGGCCCTAAACTACACACCCCACTTTAAACATCTTTTAATTATGAATCAATAAAAGGGTACATTTAAATAAACCTAATGCACATTCATTTCATATTTTAAAGAAAATAGAATGTGTAGTTTTCTGATACAAACTGGCTCCTGGGATAATACATTTGACTACACCAGCTCAAAGTGTACTTTTAATAAGGGCTGGATGATACGACAAAATAACACATATCTCATACAATATATTATAAGCAATCATATTTGTCTATACTATAACTACTGTATAATATATGTATTTTGAGTTCGACAGACAGGAGCAACATCACTGAGACTAATACAGAAAATTATCCTTGTGTAAATTCTGCCAGAAAAATGCATAAAAAATGTTTTTACACGTTTAAAATCTAGAACAGCAAGCTACTTCAGTGTGTATTTAAATATTTGGTTCATAGAGGATTTCTAAACATTTACATTTAGCAGACGCTTTTATCCAAAGCGATATTGCTGAGAAAAGGACCGTATTTTGGTTCAGTCAACCACATTAAATAATTGTAAGTTCTAGGGTTGTACAAATGAGAATGAATAAAAAGCTGTCAAAAGAAATGCACTTTGCAAATCACTGATCTGGTTCATTCATTCATTCATCCATTCTTCTCTTCTGCTTATTCCCGTTAGGGGTTGCGGAGACTGGTGCCTACCCCCGGCCAGTTGGTCGCAGGGCTGACACTTGGATACAGACACTGACAGACAACCGCTAACTCTCACGTTCAATCACTAGGGACACTTTAAATTTGCCAGTTGCTTATTATTATTATTATTAGGCCCGAGCCGGTGATGGCCGGGAGGGCCTATTGTTTTTGCTCGGATTTTTTTTTTTTTTTTTTTTTATTTTTATTGTGACCAAATGATCCTAAATTTGACCCAGTGAACATGCACAAAAAGTCATTATATTGGTCCCAGACTTCAAGCTCGGCAAAAATGGTATGTATTTGAAGACGCCGAAAAAAATACGAAAAATGACTCAGTGGCGATTCTACAAAATCAAATACATTGGGCCTATGGAAAGTGAAAGTAACTTTTTCCAACGTAGAAAAATGAAACTTGGTATATCCATAGGACACCTCAGGGCAAACAGAAAAGTCAATGACAGTCACACCCTAAACTTAACAGGAAGTCCGCCATGTGGGGTGAAACGCGCGCCACTAAAATCGCACTTTTGCGCAGAAAGATGCAAATCATTGTGTTTTAATCTAAATGGCCCCAAATTTGGTGAGTATCATCTAGACACGTGTGCCAACCAAAGTTGTGACTTTGTTGTTGATATCTTATCGGGTATGGGTGTGGCTGTAACGAGGTGGCCATTTTTGTGAAAATAAACGTCTCTTAACTCTCAAACGCCTTCTCGGATCGAGTTGGACCCAAAAAGGCGTTTGTGCACATTCATGACCTGAACACAAAAATATGTAAATAAAAGGGTTATCTTTAGAAATGGCTCTCCAGCGCCCCTACAACTTATAATGGACCCAAGAATTTAGTTTGTCATAGAGACATAAAATTTTGTACACACATCTCTTATGTCATGACGAGCATAAAAGCCAATGACAACCACCCCTATCTATAAATGTGTTGCCATAGCAACGTCCCAAAAATGTGAAAAAGTCAATGGGAAGTGAAATTTTTAGTTTGTTGTAGGCAAATAAAACTTGGTACACACATCCACCATGGGCTTATGAACAAAAAGCCAATGGGGACCACACCCTATCACACACAGGAAGGCGGCCATTTTGAATTGAAAATGTGAACCGACTTAAAATACACCTCTTTTTAAAAGTACACAGAAAAAGCTGCTTCATTCCACAGACACCAAACTTGGGCAAAATGAGCTAAACACATGTATGTAAATGAGACAAGTGTTTTTCTAGACTTTTTGCTCGAGTTATATTTTTTTATTATAATTCGGTATATATTTTTTTATTATAATTTTTCTGTAAAATGATCCTCAATTTAACCCAGTAAACGAACAACTAAAAGTCATTTTTATTGGTCCCAGACTTCAAGCCTGGCAAAAATTTATGTATTTGAAGTCGCTGAAAAAAATACGAAAAATGACTCAGTGGCGACCCTACAAAAGTCAAAATACATTGGGCCTATGGAAAGTGAAAGTAACTTTTTCCAACGTAGAAAAATGAAACTTGGTATATCCATAGGACACCTCAGGGCAAACAGAAAAGTCAATGACAGTCACACCCTAAACTTAACAGGAAGTCCGCCATGTGGGGTGAAACGTATGCCACTAAAATCGCACCCCTTGCGCAGAAAGATGCAAATCATTGTGTTTTAATCTAAATGGCCCCATATTTGGTGAGTATCATCTAGACACGTGTGCCAACCAAAGTTGTGACTTTGTTGTTGATATCTTATCGGGTATGGGTGTGGCAAGCCTGTAACGAGGTGGCCATTTTTGTGAAAATAAAACGCCTTTAACTCTCAAACGCCTTCTCGGATCGAGTTGGACCCAAAAGGCGTTTGTGCACATTCATGACCTGAACACAAAAATATGTAAATAAAAGGGTTATCTTTAGAAATGGCTCTCCAGCGCCCCTACAAACTTATAATGGACCCAAGAATTTAGTTTGTCATAGAGACATAAAATTTTGTACACACATCTCTTATGTCATGACGAGCATAAAAGCCAATGACAACCACCCCCTATCTATAAATGTGTTGCCATAGCAACGTCCCAAAAAATGTGAAAAAAGTCAATGGGAAGTGAAATTTTTAGTTTGTTGTAGGCAAATAAAACTTGGTACACACATCCACCATGGGCTTATGAACAAAAAAGCCAATGGGGACCACACCCTATCACACACAGGAAGGCGGCCATTTTGAATTGAAAATGTGAACCGACTTAAAATACACCTCTTTTTTAAAAGTACACAGAAAAAAGCTGCTTCATTCCACAGACACCAAACTTGGGCAAAATGAGCTAAACACATGTATGTAAATGAGACAAGTGTTTTTCTAGACTTTTTTGCTCGAGTTATATTTTTTTATAATTCGGTATATATTTTTTATTATAATTTTTCTGTAAAATGATCCTCAATTTGACCCAGTAAACGTGCAACTAAAAGTAATTTTTATTGGTCCCAGACTTCAAGCTCGGCAAAAATGTATGTATTTGAAGTCCCCGAAAAAAAAATATGAAAAATGACTCAGTGGCGACCCCTAGAAAAGTCAAAATAATTGGTTCTATGGAAAATGAAAGTAAATTTTTCCAATGTAGAAATACAAAACTTGGTACATCCATAGGACACCTTAGGGCAAACAGAAAAGTTTATTACAGCCATACCGTAAACTCAACAGAAAATCTACTATGTTGGGTGGAATACATGACCACCTAAATCGTACACTTTGTGCTAAAGGCTTTTCATCTAAACAGCTCCAAATTTGCTTTAAAGCACGACATGCAATCCTCCGAATATATGTGTCCCAGCGGTCTCAAGGAGGCGAGGGCCTTTATCGCCGCTATGCTTTAATTATTATTATTATTATTAGGCCCGAGCCGGTGATGGCCGGGAGGGCCTATTGTTTTGCTCGGATTTTTTTTTTTTTTTTTTTTTATCTTTCTTGTCGACCTGTGATCCTAAATTTGACCCAGTGAACATGCACCAAAAGTCATTTTTATTGGTCCCAGACTTCAAGCTAGGCGAAAAATTTATGTATTTGAAGTCGCGAAAAAATTACGAAAAATGACTCAGTGGCGACCCCTACAAAATCAAAATACATTGGGCCTATGGAAAGTGAAAGTAACTTTTTTTCAACGTAGAAAAATGAAACTTGGTACATCCATAGGACACCTCAGGGCAAACAGAAAAGTCAATGACAGTCACACCCTAAACTTAACAGGAAGTCCGCCATGTGGGGTGAAACGCGCGGCCACTCAAATCGCACCCCTTGCGCAGAAAGATGCAAATCATTGTGTTTTAATCAAGCCTCTCCCATGGTACCTCTAAAATGGTCGTCGCGTAAGGGCGCCGCCATACGGTGATTTTACAGCGAAATACAGCGATATACCTCCGTCCACCAGAGGGCAGGCTCCAAAAGCGGAAATATAAGGAGAAACCCAATGGCGACTTTACAAGAGTAAAACTCATGTTTACAGCCTGGTACAAAAGATGGCTCCGGTCTCTAGAGCTAAGTTTTTACTACATGACAACTCTGGGGGGGGTGAATTTTTGATTAATATGTTTGTTTATGCTATATAAAAACTATTGTTTTACTATGGAAAAAGCCCGGATGTAACGGCCATTTTATTCCCCATTCGTAATGACCATATTGGTGAATAGGGGACCAATGGGCGGATATCATCCATAATTATACTATCTATGGTTTTAATCTAAATGGCCCCAAATTTGGTAAGTATCATCTAGACACGTGTGCCAACCAAAGTTGTGACTTTTTTTTTTTATATCTTATCGGGTATGGGTGTGGCAAGCCTGTAGGTGGCCATTTTTGTGAAAATAAACGTCTCTTAACTCTCAAACGCCTTCTCGGATCGAGTCGGACCCAAAAAGGCGTTTGTGCACATTCATGACCTGAACACAAAAATATGTAAATAAAAGGGTTATCTTTAGAAATGGCTCTCCAGCGCCCCCTACAAACTTATAATGGGACCCAAGAATTTAGTTTGTCATAGAGACATGAGATTTGGTACACACATCTCTTATGTCATGACGAGCATAAAAGCCAATGACAACCACCCCCTATCTATAAATGTGTTGCCATAGCAACGTCCCAAATATGTCGAAAAAGTCAATGGGAAGTGAAAATTCTAGTTTGTTGTAGGCAAATGAAACTTGGTACACACATCCACCATGGGCTTATGAACAAAAAAGCCAAAGGGGACCACACCCTATCACACACGGGAAGGCGGCCATTTTGAATAGAAAATGTTAACTGACTTAGAATACACCTCTTTTTTAAAAGAACACAGAAAATAGCTGCTTCATTCCACAGACACCAAACTTGGGCAAAATGAGCTAAACACATGTATGTAAAATAGACAGGCGTTTTTCTAGACTTTTTTGCTCGTGTTATATTTTATTTTATTATAATTTGGTATATTTTTTTTTATTATAATTTTGGCATTTATTTCCCAATAGTTGCCTCTTCACAGACTCATTACGACCACAGCCACAAATCTATCAAAAAACAAATTGATAACTTTTTTTTGCACACGTGTCTAGATGATACTCACCAAATTTGGAGCTGTTTAGATGAAAAGCCTTTAGACACAAGGGGTGCAATTTAGGTGGTCACGCATTCCACCCAACATAGTAGATTTCCTGTTGAGTTTACGATATGGCTGTAATACATTTTTCTGTTTGCCCTGAGGTGTCCTATGGATGTACCAAGTTTCATTTTTCTACGTTGGAAAAAAGTTACTTTCACTTTCCATAGGCCCAATGTATTTTGACTTTTGTAGGGTCGCCACTGAGTCATTTTTCATATTTTTTTCGACTTCAAATACATAAATTTTTCGCGAGCTTGAAGTCTGGGACCAATAAAAATGACTTTTAGTTGCACGTTTACTGGGTCAAATTGAGGATCATTTTGCAGAAAAATTGTAATAAAAAAAAATATACCAAATTATAATAAAATAAAATATAACTCGAGCAAAAAAGTCTAGAAAAACGCTTGTCTCTTTTACATACATGTGTTTAGCTCATTTTGCCTAAGTTTGGTGTCTGTGGAATGAAGCAGCTTTTTCTGTGTACTTTTAAAAAGAGGTGTATTTTAAGTCGGTTCACATTTTCAATTCAAAATGGCCGCCTTCCTGTATGTGATAGGGTGTGGTCCCCATTGGCTTTTTTGTTCATAAGCCCATGGTGGATGTGTGTACCAAGTTTTATTTGCCTACAACAAACTAAAAATTTCACTTCCCATTGACTTTTTCACATTTTTGGGACGTTGCTATGGCAACACATTTATAGATAGGGGTGGTTGTCATTGGCTTTTATGCTCGTCATGACATAAGAGATGTGTGTACCAAATTTTATGTCTCTATAACAAACTAAATTCTTGGGTCCCATTATAAGTTTGTAGGGGCGCTGGAGAGCCATTTCTAAAGATAACCCTTTTATTTACATATTTTTTGTTCAGGTCATGAATGTGCACAAACGCCTTTTGGGTCCAACTCGATCCGAGAAGGCGTTTGAGAGTTAAGAGACGTTTTATTTTCACAAAAATGGCCACCTCGTTACAGGCTTGCCACACCCATACCCGATAAGATATCAACAACAAAGTTACAACTTTGGTTGGCACACGTGTCTAGATGATACTCACCAAATTTGGGGCCATTTAGATTAAAACACAATGATTTGCATCTTTCTGCGCAAGGTGCGATTTTAGTGGCCACGTTTCACCCCATGGACGGACTTCCTGTTAAGTTTAGGGTGTGACTGTCATTAACTTTTCTGTTTGCCCTGAGGTGTCCTATGGATATACCAAGTTTCATTTTTCTACGTTGGAAAAAAGTTACTTTCACTTTCCATAGGCCCAATGTATTTTGATTTTGTAGGGGTCCCCACTGAGTCATTTTTCGTATTTTTTTGCGACTTCAAATACATAAATTTTTCACGAGCTTGAAGTCTGGGACCAATAAAATGACTTTTCGTGCATGTTCACTGGGTCAAATTTAGGATCATTGGGTCGGAAGAAAAAAAAATAATAAATAAATAAATCCGAGCAAAAACAATAGGCCCTCCCGGTCATCACCGGCTCGGGCCTAATAAATCATAATAAACAACAGAAACTACCCAAATGACTCTGATAAAAAGTTTATATACCCCAGTTCTTAATACCGTGTATTGACACCTTTAACATCAATGACAGCTTGAAGTCTTTTGTGGTCGTTGTGGATGAGGCTCTTTATTTCCTTAGATGGTAAAGCTGCCCATTCTTTTTGGCAAAAAGCCGCCAGTTCCTGTAAATTCTTGGGCTGTCTTGCATGAACTGCACGTTTGAGATCATCCCAGAGCGGCTCAATGATATTGAGGTCAGGAGACTGAGATGGTCAGTCCAGAACCTTCACTTTATGCTGCTGTAGCCAATGACAGGTCGACTTGGCCTTGTGCTCTGGAACATTGTCATGTTGGAACGTCCAAATACGTCCCGTGCGCAGCTTCCGAGCTGATGAGTGCAAATTTTCTTTCAGTATTTTCTGATAACATGCTGCATTAATCTTTTCCTGTGTCTTTGTAGCTCACACATCCCCAAAACATCAGTGATCCACCTCCATGTTTCACAGGAGGAATGGTGTACCTTTCATCATAGGTCTTGTTGACTTCTCTCCAAATGTAACATTTATGGTTGTGGCCAAAAAGTAAAACTTTGGTCTCATCACTCCAAATGATTTTTGTTTGTTCCATTTTTGTGTAGTAATGGCTTTCTCAACCATGCATCACATGTTTTGTCAAGTGCCTCCTTATTGTGTATCAAGTTTTTTATGTTTTTTTCTTAGCATCCTTAACAATATTCCTGGCAGTTGTGGCTGAAATTTTGTTGGTCTACCTGACCTTGGTTTGGTTTCTACAGAATCCCTCATTTTGAACACTGCTGGCATTCCCAATTTCATGTATATCTTTTTATATCCCTTTCCTGTTTTATACAGTTTAATTACCTTTTCCTGCAGATCCTTTGACAATTTTTTTGCTTTTCCCATGACTCCCATGAATCGTCTTTGCGTCCCCGGAAAAGCGCTATATAAATTTGATGTAGTAATAATAATAATGATAAAAATAATAAATAATAAAAAGTGTAAACGCAGTTGATTGACAGTCAATGGCTTCACCGAACCAAATCACAAAGTCTGCCAGGGAACTTATGAGCACAACTTTAAGTTAACTGCAGCAGTATACATCTGTACCTCGTGCCGCTGACATCCATGCTCAGCAGGATTTACTTTTTTCTTAATTTTAATTCATACTAACTCATCTAAGCTTTTATTGTTTGCCCATTGTCTCTCTTATTATCTGTTGGTTTGTAGACGCATCTTGTATTTCTTCACCTTACACACCTTTTGTTTTTATTTTTTCTGTAGTACCTCGCCTCCAAATGGGTTCTTCCCTGTTTATGTCCATCATCTTTAACCCTTCTCTCTCATATGGCTTTCTATCTGTCATTTTTGACTCTGTGCTTTTCATCCTGTGCCCCCTCCCACTTTGTCATCTCACCTCCGTGCTCCCCCTACCCCTCACTCACCCCCTATCCTCCAGCAGCGGAGGGGTGAGCAAACGGCCCCGCAGCCCGTCAGCACATCCGCACGCTCCCCCGGGCCATCCGCACTCGCATCCACTCACTCCTCTTTTATCTCGTCCCCCTCCTCCTACTCTCTTCTCTCTCTCTACCGCCCTTCATCTTAAAACTACCCCCTTTTTTCTTTGTTTCCTCCTTTCCTTTTCCCTCCATTCTCTCTTATTTTTTGAGGCCATGCAGTATTCATGGTGTGGGCTGCTGATGCTGCGTCAGTGCACAGGCATCATAGACATCACAAGAGTGTGGCATCAACACAGAACCACAAGTGAGCAGCTAAGATGGCTGATGTGCGCGGCCTCATTTGAGAACGCCAGCACGTACTCAGGGTTCCCCTGCATCTTGACAAAAAGCATCGTGAATGTGGTTGACCAGTTTTCCAGTCAGAGTGAAGACATGGGATTTGGTATTCCTATCACAGTAATTGAACAATTTCCGTTGAGGATCAAAATAGTGTAATTCTTTGTCATGGTGTGTTGGAACACAGTTTCACAAATTTGGACATTTTAATGTTCTGTTTAGAGCCTGGTTTTGCTCCTCTTTTAGCCTAGCTGTATCTTATTTCTAGTGCAAGTTAGTTTCCTGTTTGGGTTGGATCGGTGTCCCCATTGATGGAGAGCAGGACAGTGATGGCTTTTGCATTACCTGAAAACTTCCCTCACATTCCCAACCCGTAGCCAACAGCCCCCACAACAACATGGCTGTAAAATCACATTCAATCAAACTGATGTTTAAAGCTTAAACTTCTACCTCTGAGTATAGCCTTAGATTAATACAATCCCGCAATGGCTTTTGTATTGTTAAACATTAGATAAATGCATTGACAGTATATTGTATATCCTATTTTAATTTGCTTCTCTTTTCTGTCATTTTTCTTTGTAAGCAGACATAGCCAACTCTAGAATAGTCACTTCTGCAGCCATTGATTTAATGTTGGTAAGCTCAGTAGAGCAGCAGCCAATGTGAGTGTCCCTTATTTGAAAGACCCCAGTGTTTGAGAGCCCATTGGTAGCTAAAGCTTGCCACTAATCACTGTGCTGATACTATAAAATCCTCGATAAAAAAGCCTATAAGACATTTTACAGTCTTGTTTGTCTGGTTTTGCCCAATCAAAAGACAACAGCTTGCTACTGTATAAATAAAGGTTAATCTTTTTTTTTTTTTTTTTTTTTATTAAAAATGTAAAATTTTGTAATTTAAGTCCCTTTTGTACGTGCACTTTTTATCCAGACTTGGCAGGTGTAAACACAATCACCCGGACGATAAACTGCCAACAGCCTTGAGATTCTCTTGACTCACATTTAAAAATCCTGTACCTGATTTTTATTTTTTATCATTTTATCAGTTTATCATTAGTGAAAATAAAAAACAAGCTTTTTGATGCTATCTACTTTATTTTTTATTATAGGGGATTGAATAAGATACTCAGGGACAGGAAAAAATTGCATACGAGCAAGCCACATTCTCAAAAAATGAGCGCTCCTATTGGTCTACACCGGCTTGTGATTTGACGTTCCAGTAAGTGTAATAGCTGCCAATAAAGTATATGTTCTGCACTGAAAAAAGTATTTTAACACAGAGAAACACCTCAAAAATATCAACAGAGAAAAGGGAGGCGAAATAATATACAAATGAATACTGTTAATTCAATCACGTAATGTTTAAGGATAATTGCTGTCCTGATGCTAAAGTTGCATGCTAAGCTAATGCTGAGCTAATTCTAAGCTAATGTTAGGCGCTAAATTTCAGTTTGGTATAATGTGTTAGTATTTTGTGGAGGAAAAATTAATCCGGTTTTATTACTTTAATAAAGGAGAAGCAAGAGAGGCATAAGCAACAGCCTGATGTGCAGAATGATGATATGAATTTGCCGTGGTTGCTTCTGTAAGCCTGTACAGTCAATTAAATGAGAAGGTTTCGGAATCGAATCTCCCGCGCTGTTTCAGCAGACGTGAATGTTAGCACACCAAATAAACCAGGCATGCTCGTTTAACTGGTTTCACACTGCCTGATTTGCCGCCAGTAGTAAACTAAGCAACGCTAGCGGAAAAGTTGAAAATGAATCCTGCAAACACAGGAAAAAG
The DNA here is from genome assembly GCA_024416835.2 of Perccottus glenii. Classification (NCBI taxonomy): domain Eukaryota; kingdom Metazoa; phylum Chordata; class Actinopteri; order Gobiiformes; family Odontobutidae; genus Perccottus; species Perccottus glenii. Next base: position 7,257,472 of record CM044565.2, on the reverse strand, counting down.
ACAGGCCTCCAGGTATTAGTGGTGGCACACCAATACATAAACTCAGGATCTTCCGTAATGCACCAGATGTGAGTTCTACCAAAATCATTATACATATTTTTTTCCATTTAAACATAAGCTTAAAGTGGTTTATCATTTTATAAAAATATACATCCTTGATTACATATTTCTTTGAAGCATTTGGTTACCAGCTTCTGAGATCCTTCTCCCACAGTTGCTACCCTGTCTCCTGACTTGTATGAACTGAATACTGTGGACATCCTTTAGAGATATCTGAACGCACAGGCCAGGATGAAATCTCTTGGAGATTGTCCAGAGATGTGACAATGCTTTTTTTTATTTTAAGTTAAAAATAAAAATATAGGCCGGCAGTGGCTCAGTGGCAAAGCGGTCTTCCTTCAACCGGAAGGTAGGCGGTTCGAATCCCGCTCTCCCCACAGTTCATACTGTCGTTGTGTCCTTGGGCAAGACACTTAACCCACCTTGCCTCCAGTGGTGTTCCAGCTGTGACACTGGTGAATGGAACCTTAATGTAAGTCGCTTTAAATGAAAAGCGTCAACCGTAAATGTAACACTGGTGAATGTAAGTCGCTTTGGATAAAAGCGTCTGCTAAATGTAAATGTAAATGTAAAAACTTTAATCTGAATTGGAAATGTCTTGGAAAATGATCTCTAATTAAAATGAAAACCATAATACTACATACATACTCTTGTTAGTCAGAGAATAAAAATATTGAGCACCAGCTCCTCCTACTCAACAAATATGGCTTTTAATATTTCATTTTATATAAAAGTTACTGTTATATAACCAAATGTGACTAAGAGGTTTGAAGGTGTGGTGTAAAGTACTAACACATTCTATTGCTGTGTCCTGCTCCATTCCGAAAGGCATTCTTTGGCAGATTTCCAGACAATTGCAAAGTGGTTGGAACAAATAAGCACTGCAGAATAAAAAAATTAAATTGCATAAAGAACTGTGTCTAGACAATATACACTCAAAATTTCAGTAATATTTAATTTCAATGTTCAGAGGCAGGATCTGACATAATGTACATTAATTTTCTTTATTAATACATACTCACTAAACCTAAAACACTGGCTAAAGGATAGATTAGTCAGAAAATAGTAGAACCGTCTTGCTTTGATTGGCAATATTGCTGACTGGATTCAAACCACAATATTTGATTTTATCTTTGTCATGCAAAATGTATAAAGAATTGTTACAGTTGACAAAACAACATCGTTTCAAAAAGCTTCTGCAATGGAACATTTATTCCCATCCAGAGTTTTGTATTTTTTTATTGATTATGGCAGCGTCGGACCACTGCGTAAAGTCTTCTCCAGCACATCCCAAAGATTCTCAATGGGGTTAAGGTCTGGATTCTGGTGGCCAGTTGATGTGTGAAAATGATGTGTCATGCTTCCTGAACCACTCTTTCACAAATTGAGTCCGATGAATCCTGGCATTGTCATCTTGGAATATTCCTGTGCAATCAGGGATGAAATAAATCCATTGATAGAATAACCTGGTCATTCAGTAAATTTAGTTACTCAGCAGACCTCATTCTTTAGGCACATAATATTGCTGAATCTAGACCTGAACTGCAGCAACCCCACCCCACACAGGCTTCTATGGTAGGCACTAGGCATGATGGGTGCATCACTTTATCTGCCCAGTCTTCTTACCCTAACGATACCCGTCACTCTGGACTCATCAGACCACATGACCTTCTTCCATTGCTCCAGAGTCCAATCTTTATGCTCAAACTGAATCCTTTTTTTCTGATTAGCCTCACTGACAAATGGTTTTCTTAAGGCTACACAGCTGTTTAGTCCCAATCCCTTGAGTTCCCTTTACATTGTACATTTGTGGAAATGCTCTGACTTTCATTATTAAACACAGCCGTGAGTTCTACTGTTTTTTTTTTTTTAATAATTTGATTTTACCCTTCTTGCTGTGAGGCAGGAGTGCATGTCCTCCACGTGTTACTGTGGGTTCTCTCCGGGTACTCCAGCTTCCTCCCACCGTCCAAAGACATGCATGTACAGGTTAATCGGCAAATCTAAAGTGTCCCTAGTGAATGAATGTGAGAGTGAATGATTGTCTGTCACTGTCTGTCTCTAAATGTCAGCCCAAAGTTGCTGGGATAGGCTCCAGACACCCATGACCCCTAACGGGACTAAGCGTAAGCGGTAGAAAATGAATGAATTTCACCAAATGTTTAAGTGATTTATATCCAACCACATTTCATCCTCGAAGATTACACTAGCCTAGCCTTCTAGTTTATAATAATTTGTTGGACAGTTTTTAATCAGTTTTAGTAGTTTCAGCATCTACTTAGTTGTTTTCTTTCTTTAAGGCATGGCAACAATGACCCTTCTGAAACAGAATAACTTTGGTCATCTTTTCCATGTCCACAGGATGTGTCTTCCCACATGGTTGTTTAAGAAATGAGGAACTACTCACTGCGTCACTTAGGATTAAATAACCTTTTGCCAGCTGAAACATTATCGTCTATGCAGTAATTATCCAATGGGAGGCTCTTACCTATTTGCTTAGATAATTCCAGGGGTGAAGAATTTTCATGTAAACTCTTGACTTGTCAAACTCATGCTGTTGCTTGTTTTTTTTTTTTAAGCTAAATGGAACTGCCTGATTTAAAATCAGCACATGTCTGAGTGGCATTAAGAAAGCAAAGGCACAAGCCACAAGAAAGAGCACTTATTAACACAAAGCTCATGAAAAGCCTCTTATTTTCTCCAGGGTTTATACAAAATAATTTTTAAACTTTGAGTCACTGACATCAACCTACATTTATTCACCTTTTCAACAATTTTAATTTTATTTTTTTAAACATTTAAACTTTTGATGATTATTTGCTTTATTTTAATGCAAACACACTAATTGCCATTGTATAGCTTATAACAAATATTTGTCATGGTCAACAGTCGTAGCCTAAACGACCACTTCACTTATATTAAATAAATCCAAACTAAAACCAGCCAGAGACAAGACCCCTACCCTTCCAGACTATTGTGTAACACAAACCCACAAGGCAGACTTCCATCTGCCGAGTCATGCTGCTGTCAGTTGATTTGTGACGTCTGAATTGATGCATGAATATAACATTTTTCTAATATTGTCACCCCAGCTGGCTGCAACACACGTCAATTCCCCAATGGGGTCTCCCCGCATCCTGCTGCAACTCTATATCCCTCAATTTAGGGGTGCCCCTGTCATCTAAAGCCAAGCCCCATCAGGAGACAACCTTCACCTCTGACCTATAACCTCTGCCACCCCCACACTTTTAGGCTCACCCTGCCGTTCCCTGATTGGCCGTGGCTGGCTGCTCATTACCAGGTGTCAGTTAATACGCCCTCACACACGCCGACAAACCTAATTTATGGAGATTGCGTGGCACGTGTGCACTCAGCATGGGGGTTCTGCACTTCCCTTTGATTATGTTAAGTCACAAGTTGCCAGTTAGGTCTTATCTTAATGAGACTAGTGCCACAGAAGCTAATTTTAGCTAGTTATGCACTGGAGAGACATACAATAGAACCTTGGAGAAACATTATAAAGGCTAAGATGAACTAATAATGGAATGAAATGTTCTGGGATTATTGGTAAAAGTAATATTCGATTATAGCAATTAAGAGTTATTCACACTGACCATCGCATTAGCAATTTTAAGAAATGTATACCTCCATCATTGCAGTAACCCAACAAATTGTTCATTCATATTGATTTTCATAACATTTAGTAACACTTCATGTTGTGGTTTTAAAATGTAAAAGCATTAATGTGAATGTAAATGTGTTAAATATCTTTTTATTTATATGTTATTTATTCAAGAGATCTGGAATCCATGTCTCTAGTCTTATTGCAGACATCAGTTTCGGTACGACGGCGTATTTGAACATTTGAAGCTGCATGTAGTAATTTCCATTCCTGTTTTATTTAATATAATTATTTTATATAAGGTAAGAGTTAAACATTCTATTTGCCCTATTAACCGATGAAGCTAAGCATTAAAATATCAGTAAGAGATTTCTAAATATAATATTCTACCCTAAATGTTTCCATTGTGCTGTGTGGCATACAGCATCTTCTATGTAACAGAGAAGTCATACAAGTTTTGTTTCACGATGAGATATAAATAGTATGAGAATTAAATATGCAAAGCATAGATGTGGCGTAATTTTTAGAATATAGTAGAAAGTAAGTCCCCCTAGTGTTGCGTGAAGTGTGTGTGTGTGTGTGTGTGTGTGTGTGTGAGATAAATGTGATTTTTCAACTAAAACATAGCTGAGCAGCTGATAAGGAGCAACATGCTTCTCCCACTGCCGCCTGTGCATAGTCACTGCTCCGTTCTGCTCCGTGCAGTTGCCTATGTCACATCCACTAACGTATATACAGTAGGTGTGTGCGTGCGCATGTGTCGGCACGTGCGGCCTCTACGTGTGTGTGTGTCCGATGGGGATGCTCTCTATTCTGCCTCTGTCTCCAGCGCGTTAGCAGAGGCTTACATAAGAACAGGGCAAAAATAGCAGCAGCGAGAGGAGAGGAGGAGAGGGCTCTGCTGGCACGCACACAGTCGGAACGGGACCGCGGGGCACAGCAACTCGAGTGCTCTCACGCACACTCACGTGCACGGGGACACACTGCGCTTCCAACCTGTTATAGTCTCTGTTTGGAGTGGTGATGTATGACAACAGAGAATTTATGAGAAAGGCTCTGTCAGTGTGAGGAACGCTGAAGCAGGTTGGATAATGATTTGTTTTGTCTAGAGAAACTTAAAGAGGCTCTTTTTGATGTCTGTACTCAACTATTCAAAATATCATATAATGTAGTGTTTAGAAATAACTGAGAATGCCAATTACGGTAACTTTCGGTAACAGATTTGCACAGAAGAATCAAAAGTGTGTTATGGCCTATTGTTTTCTCCCACTCCCATAGGGGGAGTCATGAGCTATTTAAACAAATGGAACTGAAGTGAAGACAATAGACATACACCAAAAAATTATTTGATAATAGTCTAATATGGAAACATCAAAAATGTACCCACTTCTGTGCATCTTAACTAAGTAATATTTTTGTGGTTCTAGTAGGGGCGAAGCAAATGCCGCCTCATAGTGCACTGATAAAAATCTGCGTTCATATAAAGTATGTGAAAATGGGATCTGATCATCTAAAGTAAAGGGTGTTAACAAACATGATGTGTTGAAAAATAATTATTCAATAAATTCTTTATTGAACACACTCATTCAACATTAAAAATGGCAGTGGCAAAAAGTAACTAAACCCTTAGAATTAATAACTGATTGACCTTCCTTTGGCAGCAATAACCTCAACCGGGTGCTTCCTGTAGCTGTGGATCAGACCTGCGCATACAGTGGTTGAGCAGGAACTTTCTTCCTGGCAGAAAAGCTTTAGCTCGGTCATATTCTTTGGAGGTCTCATGTGTATGTCCCTCTTCAAGTCAATCTATAGCATCTCTATTGGGTTGAGGTCTGGGCTATAACTTTTTGTTTTGTTTTTCTGAAGCCATTCAGTTGTAGACTTGCTCCGGTGTTTTGGGTCGTTGTCCTGTTGCATCACCCACCTTCTACACAGTTTCAGCTGACGTACAGACATCCTCACATCATCCTGAAGAATTGTCTGATAAACTTGTGAATTCATCTTCCCCTCAATGATTGTAAGCTGGCCAGGCCCTGATGCAGCAAAGCAGGCCCACATCATGATGTTTCCTCCACCAGACTTTACAGTTTTATGACTTTACAGGAGGATGTTTTCATGATGATATGCCGTGCCCTTTCTACAACAGATGTAGCGCTTTGTGTTTTTTACAAATAGTTCAATCTTAGTTTCATCAGTCCACAAAACATTTTTCCAATACCGCTGTGGAGGGTCAATGTGCTCTTTTGCAAACTTCAGGTGTGCAGCAATGTTCTTTTTAGTAAGCAGTGGCTTCCTTCATGGTGTCCTGCCGTGGATACCCTGCTTGTTCAGTGTTTTAAGTATTGTAGACTCATAAACAGAGATGTTCCAATGATGCCTTTAAATTTTTGGCTGTCATTTTGGGTTGTTTCTTTACCTTACTGATGAGTTGTTTTGCTCTTGGTCCCAAAGCGTCTCCTTTTGTAGATTGTTTGCCTAAACTGTAGACTGGTGAATTTCTAAAGTCTTTGAAATAACTTTGTAACCCTTTCCAGCTTCTTGTAAATTAACAGTTGTTGATCATAGCTCCTCTGAAAGCTCTTTTTGGCGAGGCATGGCTCACATAAGCGTGTTCTTCTTGTCCACACCTCCAAACATATTATCTTAATGAGACTCCAGGTGTGCTAAAACCTGACTCCAATTAGATTTTTTGAGGTCATTAACTCCAGGGTTCACATACTTTTTTCCAACAGCACCATGAGGTTTTTTTGGTTGCTCTCAAAAAAGACTTGAAAGATCAGAATGTTTTTGTGTAATTATTTTTAGACACAATGTTTGTCAATACCCTTGACTTAGATGATCAGACCACATTTTCAGACAAATTTATTCAGAAAACCTTGAAATTCCAAAAGGTTAAAGGTAAGTGTCTCTTTATTAAAGAACCCAGACAGAGACACGGACAGGAAGCTGGGGAGCTTAGCTGAGGACTGGGGTCGGGCCGGGAACTGGGACCAAGCCGGAGAGCTGACCGAGGGCTGGAACTGAGCCGAGGACCGAGACCGAGCCGGAGAGCTGGACCAAGGGCTGGAACTGAGCCGAGGACCGAGACCGAGCCGGAGAGCTAGGGAAGACATTGGGAAGACCTTCTTGTTCTTAAGTCCTAAACTGCCTGCCATTGCATGCTTTAAATGGTAATTTATTGTATATTTACGGCTATTTTTCTTCCTGCCCACTTCTGAGTGAGTTAAGTGAGTTGTAAAGTAGTGTCACTTTTAGCATGTCATTTATTAACAGCATAAATAACTATTTATTGCGGAATGTCATTTCCCTGTTAGCTAGACTAATGTAGCCCTACTCCTTCCAAACTTCTCAATTTTTATTTAGCCATTGAGTCGGTTTAAGACTTCAGTGATTGGCCCTTGTTCTGAATGCACCAGATTGTAGACTATATATACAGCCCTTAAAGGAAATTCTAGTAAATTAAGAGGCAAAAGTAGAAGAACAGAGATGCATTAGATTGTTCATTAGTGTTCTCTTCTGCTGCAGTCTAATTGGTTGCCTCTGCAGAGTGAAATAAATCTAGAATTTGTCCTCTCTTTGCACAGAATGTAGCCAAAAGTCACCAATTAGGCAGAAACATTTCTTAATTGTGGACAGCAATAATAGCTTGACTGCTGAAGTGTTTGTCGGAGCCTTGTCGCTGTAATTCCATGATTCCACTTTGGGAGGCAGGCAGGGATGGTTCATGAAAAAGAGAATCTCAGTCCTGTGTTACTGGATGAGGAGATGTCCAGTAAATATAGCATGTCCTTAAGCTCAAAACTCAGGCTTCCATTCAAAATTGTCCATTAGTTTTTCACAGCAGATAACTTTCCTTTTTACCAGATTGGCTTATCTTAACTTGCACTTAAATTTGATTTCCTTTTTAGGGTTGCAATCATATCTTAAGCTGAGGGTGCGTATAAATGAATTCGGTCCGAAACTGACAACCAATCTACAGTCATGTACGACAATAAATGAACAATACAGTAGTATATCTTAATTCCTTGTGTTTTTATTAGAACCAGAGACTGAATAAATCATTGGCTTCAATGATAATATAATAATAATCTTTATTTTTATATAGAGTTTTTCCACCACTCAAATCGCTTTACATACATTAAGCTATTTACCAGTGTTACAGAACACTCTCAAGAGGCAATGTAGGTTAAGTGTCTTGCCCAAGGACACAATGACAGTATGTGGGGGAGAGCAGGATTTTATGATGTTTTGGGATGTTTTGACCAGGGATCGAACTGCCCACCCGCCGGTCGAAGGACGGCCGCTCTACCCACTGAGCTACTGCCGCCATATTCAATGGCATTTGCTAATTGGCGCATACAGCAAAACTTTTTTTGACTTCTGGGTTAATTTCCTCTCTATGCAACTCATACCACAGATGCATTTTAGCTCTTGTGATTCATTCTGTTTCAACTGTCAGAATTGAAGGAGGGACAGAACTGTGATGATGACATTTTTTACATAAAAAAGTAAATTGTAAGAAAATAGTTAACGCTACAAAGTTCTAAACATTTTGGAAGTTCTATGTACCCTGTTCTGTTAGCCGTAAAGCAGCCATATCTTTTTATGTTTTGGTCTTTGTGGAAATTATTTACATTATTTTTTTTTTCAATACAGAGAGTGCTGGAAACATTGCATCAGATCTTATTTATATATATATCAGATCTTTTTTCTGAACTGCCCCAACTGTATTATGGCTATTTAGTTTTTGTGACTGACAGAGAAGTCACATTTAAATATTGATAATTTGTCATTTTAATGCAAGCAATCAAAATATAACAAGTGCAACTGGGCAAAGGAGGGAACAAATATTATATCCATATTCAAATCTTTTTACTCATCCATTGTTTGAGAATGCTTATAACATGGTTGCCATAGGTTGCCCATCCTGACGCAACCTTTTCCACCCTATTTGGGGTGGAAAGGGGTCGACGCAAAGGTGTGCTGGCTTTTTAGCCATCGTGGCTGGAGATTTAGCTTTTTGTCAGGGAATCAAACTCTGGTCTCCCACTTGATAAGCGCTGCTGCTCTATTATATAAATAAGGAGCTGGAAAATCAATACAAAAACAGTATTCAATGAATTTTAGTTTGGCAGATATACTTTGTACCTGCAAGTTTCATCACATCAACACAAATTTGCATTGCATGTACAAATGTTGCTTTAAATAGAATTATTTGTAATAGATTATTATATTAGTACATTGCCAAACAAGGTGCATGAAGTGTCGACACGTCGGTTGTGATTGTCACCCCTTCAAAGACCCCCCCAAAACCCGCCACAACGACCCTCCCACTTGGTCTATTTCTGTTTTCTATTTGTCTCACTATATACCAGTCTAAATTTAAATTGTCTCATTCTCATTGTGAAGAGAAGGGGGTATTTAATTAATATTTTTGGCTCAATGGGCGTAGGTCAGTAACCCCAAGAGGCGGCGTGTGTGTATGGGAGTTTGTGACCCTTAGCCCCTCCCCTTCAGTCCAACCCCCCATTACCCTGTGCTTTCAGAGGCGAAGCTCTCATGCATAATGCAGAGGGAACAGGGAGGCTCTCATTAATAATTACTGCCGCCTTTGATGGATGGAGAAAATAACGAAGAGGGCTGTTAAAAATGGAGAGAGTCAGAGAAACGGCAGGCTTTTTTTTTTGTGGGTGGTATTTGTTGCCGTTGGAGCTCTTTGAGGATTGAATGCTTGTGGGAGTAGAATGGGAGTTAGTCAAATCAAAAAAGGCAGGCTGCTGTTTTGGATGGTGCTAATATTTTGATTAAGGAGTGACTGCTCTTCACGTTCTGGAGGGATCTGTGAAGATGTGATGAAGCTAATTGTCTTTGTGTTACAAACAGCTATTAAATGTTCAAGGGTTTCTGACTTGATATTTCTCGGATATTCACTCTAATAAAAAAAGAAGGCTGCTTTTGTAACATTTAGTGGTGTAGCATGTTTCTAGTCTTGTTTTAGTGGTTCAAGATCAGTGGTTTGTTTAATCCCAGACCTTGTCTTTATTTAGTGCAAAAAAAGACTTGTTAGTAGCAGACAAGTTTTTTGCAAGTCGTCATACGTAGCTTAACTGGAGTACTTGAAGCATAATACTGCTGTCTTATTAATAAAACTATTGTACAGTATATGAATGTATTTTTTTGAAAAAGTAAGCTATAGAGCAGGGGTCTTCAACCAAAATCGGTCGTGGTCCACTTAGTTGACTTACAGTTGTGCTCATAATGGCAGAATTTGTGATTGTTTGACCATTTTTCAGAGACTATTAATGATAACACAAAAACTTTTTTCACTCATAGTTAGTGGTTGGGTGAAGCCATTTATTGTCAAACAACTGTATTTACTATTTTTAAATCATAATGACAGCAGAAACTAACCACATGACCCTGATAAAAAGTTTACATACCCTGGTGATTTTGGCCTAATAACATACACATGTTGACACTAACAGGTTTGAATGGCTACTAAAGGTAACCATCCTCGCCTGCAATCTGTTTTCTTGTAACCAGTGTGTGTGTATAAAAGGTCAGTGAGTTTCTGGGCTCCTGACAGACCCTTGCCTCTCTCATCCAGTGCTGCACTGAGAAAAGTTAATTTCAAAATATAAAGAACAAGAATTTTTTTTTTAGCATACTTGACTATAGATATTTTGTATATGTATACATTATACATAAACACTAAGCACTCCTTTAGTAAACCTGATCTTGCCAGTGACAACAAACGGAACAAATTCATAACTTTCAATCATTCGGTTGTCTATGAAATCCAATAGAAACAAGTCTGATGGTGATCTCACCAATTAAAGCAGAGCTAAGTAAGGTTTGCGCAGCACTGGTTCACACTGTTGTGAACACTCCTAGCACGGCTTTGGACAACAATCCTCAGGTCATTTTCAAAATTGTCTCAAAATTATAATATATACATTGTTTTATTCACTGTCTACGAAAATGTTATATGTAAAAAAAAAAAAAAAAATCACTTTTGAAATATTATTTTCTCACTTTTATTCACTATTATTTTGGCATCTAATTTATTGTACATTTTGTTGTGATAACAATTGTGTAGGCTTGGCCTTCTGAAATCTTGCATTGGGTCTAAAAGTGAAGCCAGTCGCTAAGATGACGCTATTTAAGTTCAACAACATAAAAGCCACGTCCGAATCGGTTTTGAGTCCTTTACTTAGTTTGAGCTGACGTCATTCCAAAAGCTTAGCCAAGGTTTACTCGAGAACGAGCTCTCTGTCTAACTGATGTTTCTTCGGACGAAGGTTTTCTTGGTCTTTTTGGGGGTTCCGCCATGATTTGGTATGATTTTAGCGAGATCATACGCTCATTCTACTGGGAAAGGTTGTTATGTGTATATTGAATTATTGTAAACAATATGTCACTCTATTAGTGATAGTGAACATGACTCTGAGACTTACGTCAGGTCTGCGGCAGCTCAACTTGCAAGTGCTGTTTTCGGCTTAGATTCAACCAGAGAGGGATAGTGCTTGCTTCGAACAGACCGCTACAACACAATTAACCACCGTAAGAACTTAGGAAACTATTTATGAAGGTAATAATGTTAGTTAGTTCTGCTTTAAAACAAAATCTTTGCCCTAAATCTTCATTCAAGGATGTGTTCAACAGGGTGCTTCTCTCTAAGCAGTGTTAGCTTCACTGGGCAGATGTAGAAAAAGGGAATACTGTACAAAGTAAGTTACAAAGTAACTAAACTGTGCTGGGTTCTGTGGAGCTTTAACTGTATAGTTTATAAAGTAGATGAATGCCAAGTTTAGCTTATCAGGTTTGCTAACATTCACTCATACTTTTCTAGCTCACCTATCCAAGTGTGTTTTCAAGTGTCTAATAAAGTTTAAAGTTGTTGTCTTGGCGTCCTTTATTTGTACTCCACAGATCTTTAGTCGTGGCTCTGTATAAGTATAAACTTAAACTATAAACTGCCCCGGAGCAGCCTGAAACGTGCCCACCATGGTACTTGTTTTGAGTAGTTTTGTTGGTGCAGTGGAACTCGACGCACTCCCAGCTCAGAGAGAGGAGGGTGCAAGCGCTTAGCGGGTGGGAAAAGGTTCATTGTTTACGAGTCTCAAACTGCGCGTCCAAGTCAAGTCCTGAGTCTTTGGACCATGAGTCCGAGTCAAGGCTATAACAGGTCCTCATCTCTGGTTAGTAGTAGTGTTGTCAAAAATATTGATATTTTGATAAATATCGATACTGAAATATCTCAAACAATACAATACTCATTTGAGCTTTGGATTTTACTTGAAAATACAAGAGTTTTTTTATTACTTGCACTTTTGGTTTCTGAATGTATGACAATCTGAGAGGCCTTTGAACAAGTGCACTACCTCAGAGGTCTTCAAAAGGCGGACCGCGATCTGGACTGCAAGACATTATTCATAATTACAAGCGCATTGTATAAAACATATTTTTGAACCGGCACTTCTAGGACAGCTACGTCTACACGTCCTCAGGTTACTATGGTTATGGACAGAGCAGCGAACCTAACACATGTTTATTTGGGTGATTAAAAACAGAAATGGTGTGAAAGGAGGGTTTGAAGATGAGTGACACAGGTTAAGTCTTCCTTAAGTTGTGTCAGTTTCTGTGTGAATCCTAAATCCTGTTACAGAACTAATCATACAAGCATTTTAATTAAAATATTACCCCACACGGGGAAAATACAGGAAATAAATATTTCTATTCTAAATTTTGAAAATGTTTAAAGATGAACCTGCCAATTTAACAATAACAGTTAATTATTGGCAACAGCTAATGCTAAAGAATTGCTCAGTGCATTTTTCCTTGTTCCTGTTGTTTTCAGAGGAATGACAACAGAAAGAGATCAATTATGACAGGCATCTTTGTCATATTTGTTTAACAAATATGTTTCGGCTTGAATTGATGATTTTGTATTTAAAATGTTCTCACACATGTTTTAAAGGAGTACTAGGCATTATATGAAGGATTCCAGGCTGTTGTCAATAAACAACCAGGTCTTGAGCTTTAGCTTTAGCCTCTTTTGATTTTGTAGTATTTTACTTTTGTCTGTGAGCTGTGTTTGGTGAAAGCTAAACACTCAAACATCCTCCTCATGGAAACAAAGGATAAAATACAGAAAACAGTGGATTATCAACATTTATCTCCATATTGTTTAAGAGGCTGTAGGTGTGGATTAAATGAGACTTTACTTTAGAGAATTATATTCAAACACATATCCTTTTATTAAAACTTTCCGGACCCCTCACGGTGAGGAAAGTTAACTAGGGTCCAAGCGGACCTTGGCTGATTTTAATTGAAGACCCCTGCACTACCTCAATACATTTTTGTTAATGTAAAATATACCTCATTGTCATGTTATATTTATCTTTAAATAAAAAATAAAAAAATAATAATATTGTGACAGTTGTTTTCCCTTTGGTATCGAAAATGCTATCGAATATCGATATTTTTGAAGGTATCTTATCGAAGTTATAAATTACAGTATCAAGATTACTTTATTCGTCACATACCAAATTATATACAGCATATATAACCAGTAGTGAAATGTGAGTATCGTGACAACACTAGTTAGTAGTATTGGTTGGTTTAGAAAATCATCAGAAGTATTGCTTCAAATTCATTTTAAGAACTTGTTAGCATGAAACATTGAGGAAAAAAAAAGATTTTTGCAATTGCACCTGCTTCAACTGTTACTATTACAGATAGGGATGGACAATATATTAGCGCAATATATTGTTATTGGCTGATTATGTGTGTTTTTTTATTTTTGTATTGGCATTGGCTCGATGAGAAAAAATTTGGCCGACATGTAGAACCAATATTCTGTTGACTAGTTTGTTTGTGTGGTTATGATACTGTAGAGCACTTTGTGGTCTTCTGTGTGTGTGCTTGGCCTGGTCAGTTCCTCAGGGCCTCAGGGGTCACTGGGGAAGGTCATCAAGGGCATTGAAGCTGCCAAGAGCATATCAGCGTAAAGGCTCTGGTTGTCAGCCAATGGCCGAGTGGCTTGGTGGCCTTTGATAGAGGGGCCACCGTCGGCCTCATCATAGAACAGTGCTGGGGGCAAAATGGCCGCCGTTCAAGACTGTGGAGAAGAAAAAGGGGGTGAGTGCTGACCAGAGACATGGCCGCAAAGATAGAAATATGTGGGAAAGGATATCATACTGAGGAAAAATTCAGCATATTACTTAAATGGTCCAAATCTTGTTAGGAAGCCAATAGTGTTAGGAAAACAAATATGTGGCAAGTAAGAGGAGTGCCTATCTGCATGTCCCCTTTTTGTTTTAATACACTGTTTCTTATGGTCAAAAACATCTTCTGGTTTAGCCCTAGTTTAGTTTTTGTTTAGATAGGTTTATGTTCTTTATGTTTTAATAGTTTTTTATTTAGTTTTTTGTTTTGTCTGGTTTAATTGTAGATTTACTTTAGTCAATTGTTGTGCTTAGTTGTTGCTTTGTCTTGGTTATGTCCTGGTTTCCTCCAGGTTAAGGTTTGCATTAGTCCTTGTTAGTGTTGGGACTGTTTTAGAATACTGTTTTATCCTAGGTTTATCCCTGGTTTAGGCACAATCCCAATTCTCTAACTCCTACCTCTTCTCTTTAGCCCTACCCCTTGGCCTGCCAAAGAATGGGTGGTAGGACTATAGTTATACTCCTATCTATTAAGATCTATAATATATGGTCTATAAAATATACAGTATTTCTCAAAATAATAGCAGTGCAATGTGACTAACCAGAATAATACAGTTTTTTTATTGCCAAGTGGCAAACAAGTTATCAGTAGGTGCAGTAGATTTTTAGGAAACAAACAAGACCCAGCATTCATGATATGCACGCTCTTAAGGCTATGCAATTGGGCAATTAGTTGAAAGGGGTGTGTTAAAAAAATAGCAGTGTGGCATTCAATCACTGAGGTCATTAATTTTGTGAAAAAACAGGTGTGAATCAGGTGGCTCCTATTTAAGGATGAAGCCACCAGCACTTGTTGAACATGCATTTGAAAGCCTGAAGAAAATGGGTCTAAGACATTGTTCAGAAGAACAGCGTACTTTGATTAAAAGGTTGATTGGAGTAGGGGAAAACCTATAAAGAGGTGCAAACCATGATAGGCTCTTCAGCTAAAATGATCTCCAATGCCTTAAAATGGAGAGCAAAACCAGAGAGACGTGGAAGAAAAGACAACCTTAAAAGGCATGTGCAGAAGAGGTTATAATTTGCCAAAGAACACATCAACTGTCCTAAAGAGAAATGGAGGAACAGTTTGTGACTGATGAGAGTAAAATTGTTCTTTTTGGGTCCAAGGACCACAGACAGTTTGTGAGACGACCCCCAAACTCTGAATTCAAGCCACAGTACACAGTGAAGACAGTGAAGCAAGCATCGTGATATGGGCATGTTTCTCCTACTATGGTGTTGGGCCTATTTATTGCATACCAGGAATCATAAATCAGTTATGCATATGTCAAAATACTTGAAGAGGTCATGTTGCCTTTTGCTGAAGAGGACATGCCCTTGGAATGTTTGTCTCGACAAGACAATGACCCCAAACACACGAGTAAAAAAGCAAAGTCTTGATTCCAAACCAACAAAATTAATGTTATGGAGTGGCAAGCCCAATTCCCGGACCTTAAACCAATTGAGAAGCTGTTTCTGAAGCAAAACCAAGAAAAGTAAATGAATTGTGGAATGTTGTTAAAGAATCATGGAGTGGAATAACAGCTGAAAGGTGCCACAAGTTGGTGCCACACAGATGTGAAGCAGTTTTAAAAAACTGTGGTCATACAACTAAATCAAGCTTCTCTCATGGAACCCCTTAAAAGGCCCTCGAGTAAGGGTGCTGCCATACAGCGATATACCGCCAACCACCAGAGGGCAGGCTCCAAAAGCGGAAATATAAGGAGAAATCCAATGGCGACTTTACAAGTGTAAAAATTAAAAAAATTTACAGTCTGGTACAAAAGATTGCTCCGGTCTCTAGAGCTAAGTTTTTACTACGTGACAACTCTGGGGGGGGGGATTTTTGATTAATACGTCCATTTATACTATCTGAAAACTAAAACTGAAAAGCCCAGATGTAACCACCATTTTATTGCCCTATCATAATAACAATATCGGGACCAATGGCGGAAGTTGTCCATAGTATATACTGTCATTGAACTAAATATGAGTTAAGTGATTTACAGGATTGCTAAATCCTAGAAACAAGAACGTTTGTACAAAATAGTTTTGTCAACGGCAGACACTGCTATTTTTTTTTAACACACCCCTTTCGACTAATTGTCCAAGTGCACAGCCTTAAGAGTGTGCATATCATGAATGCTGGGTCTTGTTTGTTTTCTGAGAATCTACTGCACCTACTGGTAACTTGTTTGCCATTTAGCAATAAAAAATATACTAAAAACCTGGATTATTCTGGTTAGTCATATTGTACTGCTATTATTTTGAACAATACTTATAACATGTACACTCCATAACATATTCAAATTATTATAAAATAGTCTCATATAGTTCATGATATATTATAATCATACATATGATACATGCGTATGAACAGTTTATTGTGAGTATTTTGACGTAGAACAGTATGAACAGTATCAGCTACTGTTTCCCCAGTCACAGACATAAGACACAACACTACAAAAAGCAAAAAGACAGTTCATTTACCACATAAAAACATAAAAAACAGATAGCGGTGTTATGCATTAGCTTAAAAGTACTGTAAATATGACACTGTGACCAGTCAATGTGACCCTAACGTTAAATAACAGAAAGTTTTCAAGAAAAACGGATCTGTGCTTAAACAAGTTCAAGATTAAAGGAATATATAAAACAGGATCTTTATTTTTGCTAAACATTTATTACATTTTGCCCCTCTCTTGCAACTGAGTCCTCTGAATGCTAGGAGTTTCTCTTACCACTTCATCTCAAGTCTCTTGTTAATATGCAAAACAAGGACTAAGGGGCAGAATTGGAATTGGGCTTTAGTGTTTGGTTTTATCCTGGTATGGCCATATGTTTTAACCTTATGTCAATTTTTATTTTATTTTTTTTATTTTTTTATTTTTTACTACAGTGTCTAATAATAATTAAAAGTTGTTGCTGGATTTAGGTCCACCTACAGCTGAATTCTTTTTTGATTTTGACTCTTTATGCCTATGTGTGTAAAAGCAGATTTGGACCGCGAGCGAGTTATAATGGTAGGCAGCAACATTCATTTTGTTGATTAAGCAATGTCTGCTTATCTGAACTGATTTGAATAAAGACCCAATGCATACTTAAAGCCATTGTACCTGAAGACACTCAGGCTGAGATGGTTTCAATGGCTATAATGTCAATATTGTTATTTTCATAAAATTAAAAGTATGCTTGAGACATTTCACAGAGAGACATGATACTAAAAGCCAACTTCTACCCCAGTAGGCCCATTTGGCACATCACTGCAGCACTTACAGGGACTGATACAGACTGATGCAGGAACAATAAAGAAAATAACCAAAGCACAGTCTTGTGGGTGTAATGGTCTGCCATGGATGTCAGGATTGTTTCTTCTGAACTTCTTACTGTAGCTGTGATGGCGGCTGTTTGTCCTCTTTATAAAGGTACACTAAACTTGGGTCTTCTCCAAACACACTGATGTAAAGCTGATGAAAATTTGGACAGCGCTGCCTGCGTTGATGACAAAGAAGAAGTTCTTGCACCCACCAGCCCAGACACCATAGGCCTCCCAACGCAAACCCAAATCTGCTCTGATCTTGGCATTAATGTGGCTCCATGAATTCAGGATGCAGTATGATGACATCATTGTGAGAACCTTTAACATGCAAATGACATTGTCTTTAGCAATTGTGGTCATAAAGCTTAATATGTGTGTGCATGCATTATTAGACAAGAGAGACTTATTGCTATGCATGCATCCCAGCGCCAAACCATATATACTTAATCTTTATTAGACTTAAGCATTTAGTGGTAATGAGAGGGGTGTGGCCTAAAGTGATTAAAATGCACATAATTATTGGCTTACTTTGCATTTGGGAAAATGAAAGTGAAATTAAACAGACAAAAAGGGCAGAAATTGTAAAATGACTTTAAAACTACCGGAGACAAGTCTTCTGTGTTACAGTGCTCACAATAATAGCAAGAAAAGAAAAGAATTTTTGGTAAAAAAAAAAACAAATACACCATTTCTTTAGAAATACGTACTTATTGTGCACAGCAATGAATGCTGCTGATTTGGTCTTGTTTTTACAGCCACTGGATCTTGGCGTCTTGAGCCTCGTTTCCACTGTGGGCACGGTACGGGGTTGTTGTTGTTAGGGAAAACAGTGCAACATTTAGCATTTTTGCTGCTGCAATATAACATTTATCACAGAAACAAGGCGTTATTACAAATTTCAAAAACATATTTGACAAACTCCTCCTTGAACTGCCACCTTATTGTAGTGGAGGCGTTTGAGTACCCAAAGGATCTTAGTACCTTTTTTGTTTGTGGCTATATGCCCCTGGTAGGGTCTCTGTAACAAACCTGGTTTGTTATATATGCCCCTGGTAGGGTCTCTTGTTACCTGGGAAAGAACTTTAACATTGCACTCTAGCACTTTAGAATGTTTGCACTTCAAAAGCACACAGCACTTTAAAACAGTTTGCACATATACAGTAAGGAAATAATTGCACACAATTTGGTTTTGGAGTGTATTTATTGATTGTTGTCTTTCTGTTGTGGTATCCAGTCGGCGCGGAGCACTTTGATTGGTTCATGCTCGGCCCTGGAAAAAGAAAACCATTTAGGCAATATATGGTGCAATATGTGTTATGTGTTGTGTAAAGGTTTTTTAAGTGTTTCAGTGAATTGTGTAGTGTGTGTGTTCTTACCTTACTTTCGTCTTTTGTCCAGGTGTTAAGAGTCCCCGGGGAAACAAGAGTTAATTTAAAGGTTCCCGCCTGGACCAAGTCAAGGGAATGTGTAGGGGTAACAGGTTCAAGTGTTTAAGGGTTTTATGGGTTTTAGACTACATTGGTGTATTGTTTAAGGTTTTATGTACATATTTAGTTTTGTAGATAGTTTATGGTTATGGTTTATGTTTATAGAGGATTTTAACTTGGTTTTAAAAAGCTAATGTCAATAGTACATTCCTTTGGGGTTTTAGGGGTATGATGCAATTAAGGAAGAAAGTATTTAAGGCGCCTTTTTAATCATTGTATGTTCTTCTTCTGGATCTGCTGCTGGAGAAACCACGGCTCTTCTGCCTTCATTGCATAGTGCACCTTTTTTGTAAAGATTAATAATTGAAAATTAAAAGTTGTGGACCATGCCATTTTGCTTCTGCTTGCTGGTTCTCACTGCGTAGTGGATCGGGCAGCAGTCAAAGGAAAGGGCCCCGACTACCTGATCTCTGGACACGGAAAACTGGCTTTAGGGACGTGGAACATCACCTCGCTGGCGGGAAAGGAGCCCGAGCTTCTGCGGGAGGTTGAGAGGTACCAACTAGAGATAGTCGGGCTCACCTCCACGCACAGCTTGGGCTCTGGAACCACGTCCCTTGAGAGAGGATGGACTCTCCACTACTCTGGAGTGGCCTGCGGTGAGAGGCGGCGGGCTGGTGTGGGCTTGCTCATAGCCCCTCAGCTCAGCCGCCATGTGTTGGAGTTCACCCCGGTGAAGGAGAGAGTCGCTTCCCTGCGCCTTCGGGTCGGGGATAGGTCTTTTACTGTTGTTTGTGCTTACGAGCCAAATGGCAGTGCAGGGCACCCGGTCTTGTTGGAGTCTCTAGGATTGGTGCTGGAAAGTGCTCTGACCAGGGACTCCATCGTTCTACTGGGGTCGTTCAACAGTGACACCTGGAGGGGCATGATTGGGAGGAACGCTCCCCCCTGATCTGAACCCGAGCTGTGTTCTGTTATTGGACTTCTGTGCTAGTCATAGTTGGTTCATAACAAACACCATGTTCAAGCATAAGGGTGTCTACCAGTACACGTGGCACCAGGACACCCTAGGCCGTAGGTCGATGATCGACTTTGTGGTCGTTTCGTTTGAACTCCATCTCTATGTCTAGGACACTCGAGTGAAGAGAGGGGCGTAGCTGTGAACTGATTACCACCTGGTGGTGAGTTAGAGCCGATGGCAGGGGAGCTTAATAAAATTTGTTTTTAAAATACCGAAACAAAACATTTACTAGGGACACTTCCGATTTGCCAATTAACCTATACATGCATGACTTTGGGCGGTAGGAGGAAGCCGGAGTACCCGGAGAGAACCCACAGTAACACGGGGAGGACTCCCAGATTAAAATGTAAATGTTAATTTTATTTCTGCACAGTGACTGTAAATGAAAATTATTATTTTTCTGACAATTATATAATTTACAATCAGGTCCATAAATATTGGGACATCGAAAATTTTGCTGTCATCTCTCAGTATGAGATCCAAAGAGCTGTCACTATCAGTGAAGCAAGCCATCATTAGGCTGAAAAAACAAAACAAACCCATCAAAAAGACAGCAAAAACTCTAGGTGTGGCCAAATCAACTGTTTGGAACATCCTTAAAAAGAAAGAACGCACCAGTGAGCTCAGGAACACCAAAAGACCCGGAAGACCACGGAAAACAACTGTGGTGGATGACCGAAGAATTCTTTGCCTGGTGAAGAAAACAAACTCAAACAAAGTTTGACACACATACACCAAGAGGTAGGTGTATGTGTGTCAAAGTCAACAATCAAGAGAAGACTTCACCAGAGTGAATACAGAGGGTTCAACACAAGATGTAAACCATTGGTGAGCCTCAAAAACAGGAAGGCCAGAATAGATTTTGCCAAACAACATTTAAAAAAGCCTTCACAGTTCTAAAACAACATTATATGGACCGATGAGATCAAGATCAACTTGTATGGAGTATGGAGAAGGAAAGGAACTGCTCATGATCCAAAGCATAGCACCTCATCAGTGAAGCATGGTGGTGGTAGTGTCATGGCGTGGGCATGTATGGCTGCCAATGGAACTGGTTCTCTTGTAGCAGGGTGAATGACCTCTGGTGTGCCACAAGGTTCCATTTTGGGCCCTGTTTTATTTTCCTTGTATATGTTGCCGTTAGGTGCAGTTATTTCAAAGCACAAAATGTCTTTTCATCTGTACGACCTGCTGGTTTACCTTCCGGTTGTCCCTGCTTGTCCTAATAGTCTTCAGTCCATCAACAAATGCTTAAAGGACATCAAATTGTGGCTGTCCCAAAATTTCCTCTGTTTGAATAAGGATAAAAGTGAATGTATTGTGTTCGGCACATCCAACCTGCCAAGTGTCTCAGCTCCTGGTCCTTTTGCTTTGGCCCCCCATCTTAACCATGTTGTCAAAAATCTGGGGGTAAAACTAGACAGCAGTCTAAAATTTGATAAACAAATAGATTCGGTGGTTAGGGCAAGCTTTTTTCAGCTTCGCCTCCTTTCAGAGGTTAAACCCTTTTTAAGTCGTGCTGACCTGGAGAAAGCCATCCATGCTTTTATTAGCTCCCGCATAGACTACTGCAATGCGCTCTATGTGGGAGTTAACCAAACTGGACTTCACCGTTTGCAGCTTGTGCAAAACGCTGCTGCCCGACTGCTAACTAACAGACGTAAACACGAGCACATAACACCTGTCCTGTACTCCCTGCACTGGCTCCCTGTCCAGTTTAGAATTTATTTTAAAATCTAATGTTTGTTTTTAAAACAAACACTGAAGTTGGGAGAAATACTAACTTTCAGGACTGAGAATGCAAGAAGTCTTTAGATAAGCATGGTAACACTTAAGCAATATGGCACCGGGTGCGTTGGTACAGCAAGCTTTAGTGCATTTAAATTAGCATAAAGGGTACAAAACATTCCAACCCTTTATGCTAATGTAAATGCACTAAAGCTTGCTGTACCAACGCGCCCGGTGCCATATTGCTTAAAGGGTATTCCAAACAGGTGCACGTGGCAGAGTGGTTAGCACTCCTGCCTCACAGCAAGAAGGTTGTGAGTTCAAAACCCGGCCGACTCAAACATTCTCGGCCGACTCTTTGACGTACACTGCACAGAGACGGCAACAAAAACATCTACGGGCAGCCAATGCACACAGACCGAATCAGTTTGCATAGGGCTTGAAGTATTCGGGTTTCAGCTTTGTCGTATATTTTCAATATTCATGTATTGTAACATATAGGGTGCACGTGGCAGAGTGGTTAGCACTGCCTGCCTCACAGCAAGAAGGTCGTGAGTTCAAAACCCGGCCGACGACTCAAACATTCTCGGCCGACTCCTGCCTTTCTGTGAAAATTATTATTTTTCTGACAATTATATAATTTACAATCAGGTCCATAAATATTGGGACATCGAAAATTTTGCTGTCATCTCTCAATATGAGATCCAAAGAGCTGTCACTATCAGTGAAGCAAGCCATCATTAGGCTGAAAAAACAAACCCATCTAAAGTGTCCTCTAGTGAATGAATGTGAGAGTGA
Organism: Perccottus glenii; assembly: GCA_024416835.2. Classification (NCBI taxonomy): domain Eukaryota; kingdom Metazoa; phylum Chordata; class Actinopteri; order Gobiiformes; family Odontobutidae; genus Perccottus; species Perccottus glenii. The sequence continues at coordinate 7,235,286 of CM044565.2, read as the reverse complement.
ATGGTTGTCTGTCACTTTCTGTGTCTAAATATTAGCACCGCCACTGTCCAGGGTGTACCCCGCCTCAGGCCAAAAGCTGCCGGGCTCCAGTCACCCGCGACCCCTAACGGGACAAAGCGGTAGAAAATGAATGAATGAACATTCCAAACAAGCAGAGCCTACTGTTTGGTTCCCAATGTGTGCTTAGGGTTGCTTAAGGTGGAGCTAACATTGGACTATTGAGAATCTATACAGGAAAAACTAAATAAATACATGAAACTGCAATATTTTCTCAAGTGAAGCTTCTCTTGATTGTGTCGTATTCCAAGAGGAAAAAATGCTAAATGTTGCACTTTTTCAATAACTACGCAAACATTTACTAGACAACTATTTCCAGTTTTAGAGTTGGTGTCTACAATTCTTGCTTTGTGAATTAAGATGCTGTTTATCTTTATTGTAACATGAGCAGAACTGATATTAAAGAAGGGTTTCACAAAACAAACTGTGCCATACCGACATGACAGTCTACCGACATCACACTGTACTACTCAACAAAAATATGTTTTATGATCACAAATTGAGCAATAATGACATCTGACTATTTAAATTTGAACTGTGCTTCAGAGATTATTTAAATTTACCAGCTTATCTTGGGTGTTTTTCATCTTATCTTACTGATGTTTTCACAGGTATGAGGCAGCACAATGACCATGGCACTCAGTACCGCTCAGCCATTTACACATCCAGCCCCACTCAGCAGGAAATGGCACTCAAGAGCAAATTGGCCTTCCAGCAGGTACAGTACAAAACACTAATCATGGGGCCACTTCACACTGTATTTTTCTTATAGTGCCCAACTCCCACCGTTCTGTTAACGCCTGGCATTATTTGTCTGTATCTGCCTGATTCCACATTGGGTCTTCCTTCTGTTCAATATGCAAAAGCTCTACCACTGAGCCCTACCACCCCTCAGAGTTTGTTTACGCACCCCTGTTAGCTAATCCTATCTCCATCCACTCAGAGACTCGCTGGTTTCAATGGACCCAAAACGAAATGAGTGAAAGCGGGTTGATAGGTCATCAACATATATTTGCGGGTGTGGAGTCTTATTGCGGCACGCGCGTCCTCTTTGTCCCTTTCCGTCCATCCATCTGTCTGTTTGTTCATCCATCCGTTGATCCCTCCGTCCGATTGAATGCCCAGTCCTTAATGATATTCATGAACAAGACGGCAAGGGCCAAAGGGGAGAAAATTATGATTGTCATGCTTACTTAGGGATGAGGGGTCAGCAGTCACACAGAGGTGGGATTGTTATGTTGCCGTGACAACAACCTCCCAACCTTGGCCTTGAGCTGGGGGTCAAGGGTCGGAGAGGAATGGCAGCTGGGACTGGGGCAACACTAAATTGGTGGGAGCAAATTAGGAAAGAGGGGAGCAATCAGATCAGAGGCCGAGGAGTGACAGGCCATTAACTGACCGTGATCTCAGTGACCTCAGTGACCCCGACACACGCCAAGCTCAGTTAGACTAGGACGAAAACCCTGTTGTGAAGAGAGTTGACATCTGCACGAGGTGTAAAAAATGAGATTGATCCGGTAGAATTTAGTCAATGTTGCAATAGATACAAGGCCCAAAGTTTACACAGTTTTTAATTTAAATGATGGTTGTATTAGTTTTACTTCTACTAAAATACTTACTAAAATGACTTGTGTTAAAAAAAAAGGGGCAAGGTGGCTCAAGTGTCTTGCCCAAGGACACGACGACAGTATGAACTGTGGGGAGATCGGGAATCGAACCGCCTACCTTCCGGTTGAAGGACTACTGTTCTACCCCCTCAGTGGCTCAGTCTTTCACAGGGATGCAGCACTCTTGAAATATCTAAGATATTGGGGCGTGATCACAGAACCATCAAACATTTTGTAGCAAATAGTCAACAGCATAGTCAACAACAAAATAACCGCCAAAGATTTGCAAAAAATCAAATGTGAAGCTACCAGGAACCCATTATCCTCCAGTGCTGCCATATTCCACAATTGCAACCTACCTGGAGTGTCAAGAAGTATGAGGTGTTCAGTTCTCAGAGACATGGCCAAAGTAAGAAAGACTGAAACCCGACCACTTCTGAACAAGACACACAAGTTGAAACGTCAAGAATGGGCCAAGAAATATCTGAAGACCAATTTTTCAAAGGTTTGTGGACTGATGAGATGAGAGTGACTCTTGACGGACCAGATGGATGGGCTCGTGGTTGGATCAGTAACGAACACAGAGCTCCACTTTGACTCAGACGCCAGCAAGGTGGAGGTGGGGTACTGGTATGGGCAGGTATTATTAAAGATGAGATTAAAGTAAGACCTTTTCGGGTTAAAAATAGACTCAAAATCAACTCTCAGACCTACTGCCAAGTTTTAGAAAACACTTTCTTCAAGCAGTGGCACAGGAAAAAGTCTGCATCTTTCAAGAAGACTTTGATTTTTATGCAAGACAGCGCTCCATCACATGCATCAAAGTTGTCCACTGCGTGGCTGGCCAGTATAGGCCTTAAAGATAAAAAACTAATGACATGGCCCCCTTCTTCACCTGACTTAAACCCTATTAAGAACTTCAGGGCCCTTCAGTAAACAGTACACCTCTCTAAACAGTGTCTGGGAGGCTGTGGTTGCGGCTGCACAAAAAGTTGATTCTGACTAGATCAAGAAACTGACTGACTCCGTGACAGGAAGGCTTGTGACTGTTATCGAAAAAAAGAGTGGCTATATTGGTCACATATAGTTTTTATTTTTGAAATTTCAAAAATGTTTATTTGTAAATTGAGTTCGTTGATTATTCTCACTTTAACAGGTGAAAATAAACAAGTTTATTTGGGAATGATGGAAAAATCTTTGTTTTTCATTTAGTTGCATAATAATTCTGCACACTATTAGTTGCCTAATAATGGTGTACATATGATATTCTCTTAAGAAAGCCAAATCTTCACTTTTACTACTTAAATGTTCAAGTTTGCAGGTTTAACATTTTGGATTTACCAAGAGCACTGTAGTTGTACAACTTGCCTAATAAATGTGCAGTGTATGTTTAAACAATTTATAGCTGAATACCAGACTTTGTAAAATGTTGCAAACCCATTCTTTGGAAGCCCTCCCAGATGGTTCTGTTTAATACACATAGGAAACTGCAAATAGACCAGAGTCTGATTCAAACCTAGGTCACTAATAAATATGGTAGGAGCCACTGAGATGCCACAATGTTTGTACATTTTTGTCAAAACTGACCAGGGTTGGATGGTAGATCTTGGTGCATTAATCTTTACACAAAACATTCTTACCATGGTCTTTTGTTCTTTTGTCTTCCTTCTGCAGAGTTTCTATTTATAAAGTTTACTATAATGAACTTAGTTTATTTCCTCTAATTATATAGTTGGAACAAAATACTGAATCCCCTTTTGTTTTGCAAAAGATGGAAATGATTTTCTTCTTACTACAGTTGATAGAGATCATGTGAAGAATCAAAAGCAAAAAACGAGCTTCTAAACAAATGGAAACAAAATCAGTGGAGACATGCTTTTGTATAAAACATTACATTATACATAATCTATACTGGTTGGGCTCCGAAAAATCACAGAACATTGTCATATTTTTGCCTACAACATAAATTTCCTCAAAACTCCTCTAAAATCTGTCATAAAAAATGTATTTGAGCCATCATTTGCTGATCAAGCATGGCCTGAGGTGTTCAGATTATAACTGTTCACGACAAGTCCCTAAAAGACACACTCTGTAAGCCTCGAGCAAGTTTTAAAGATTGTGCATTGGTTTTACCCTAAGGTAAAGCCAGAGATGTACTTATTTTTAATCAGAAACGAATATGATATCATTCACAAATCCTGCATTAGGCCATATTTGTTCTCAGGTACTGTATTGTTCAAAATAATAGCAGTACAATGTGACTAACCATGATAATCCAGGTTTTAGTATATTTTTTATTGCTAAGTGGCAAACAAGTTACCAGTAGGTGCAGTAGATTCTCAGAAAACAAACATTCATGATATGCATGCTCTTAAGGCTGTGCAATTGGGCAATTAGTTGAAAAAGGTATGTTTAAAATAATTGCTGTGTCTGCCATTGACTGTACAAACTAAAAACTATTTTGTACAAATGTTTTTGTTTCTAGGATTTAGCAATCCTGGGAATCACTAAAATAATATTTAGTTGCATGACCATAGTTTTTTAAAACTGCTTCACATCTGTGTAACACCAACTTGTGACACCTCTCAGCTGTTATTCCACTCCATGATTCTTCAACAACATTCCACAATATATTTACATTTCTTGGTTTTGCTTCAGAAACAGCTTCTCGATTGGATTAAGTCCGAGGATTGGGCTGGCCACTCCATAACATTAATTTTGTTGGTTTGGAACCATGCTTGTTTACTAGTGTGTTTGGGGTCATTGTCTTGTTGAAACAAACATTTCAAGGGCATGTCCTCTTCAGCATAAGGCAACATGACCTCTTTATGTATTTTGACAAATGCAAACGGATCCATGATTCCTGGTATGTGATAAATAGGCCCAATAGAAACATGCCCATATCATGATGCTTGCTTCACTGTCTTCACTATGAACTGTGGCTTGAAATGATTGGACCCAAAAAGAACAATTTTACTCTCATCAGTCACAAGACCCTGCATTCATGATATGCACGCTCTTAAGGCTGTGCAATTGGGCAATTAGTTGAAAGAGGTGTGTTCAAAGAAATAGCAGTGTGGCATTCAATTACTGAGGTCATCAGTTTTGTGAATAAACAGGTGTGAATCAGGTGGCCCCTATTTAAGGATAAAGCCACAAGCACTTGGGTCGTTTAAGACATTGTTCAGAAGAACAGCGTACTTTGATTAAAAGGTTGATTGGAGTAGTGGAAAACCTATAAAGACTAAAGGCGCTTTTCCACTACACAGTACCAGCTCGACTCGCCTCGACTCGGCTCGCCTTTGTTTGGTTTTCCACTGCGTAAAAGTTGTACCTGTACCTGCTTCCTGGTACTTTTTTTCGTATCACCTCCGGCGAGGTTCTAAGCGGGCTGAGGCGATACTAAATTGTGACGTGAACACACGACAGACTGCTGATTGGCCAGAGAGAATTGTCACTGTTCACTGCGTCATCATTGCACGCGCCAGACGGAGTATCCTGAATAACCCCGCCATTTTTAAATAGTTTGGCCAGAGATTGCGTGATAATTTACCCAGTCCCAGACTTTAGTATTATGGCAACTCGGAAAAATGCTCCATGGTCAAACGAGGAGGTGCAGACTTTTCTTTGTTTGGTTGCCGAAGAGAAGATCCAGCGAGTTCTATGTGTGTGAGTAGCGGGTGTGTGTCGCGTAGAAGATTACGTCACGACAGGTTCTTGCGGCGTCGCTATGACGACTAGGTACTATTGTGGAGGTACTATCTGCAATGGAAAACGGAGGCGGTAAAAGCGAGCCGAGTCGAGTCGAGCTGATACTGGTAGTGGAAAAGCGCCATAAATGTGGCCAGTTAGACCTGCGACTAACTGGCCACTGTCCAGGGTGTACCCCGCCTCAGGCCCAAAGCTGCTGGGATAGGCTCCAGTTACCCGCGACCCCTAATGGGACTAAGCGGTAGAAAATGAATGAATGAGTAGGGGAAAACCTATAAAGAGGTGCAAAAAATTATAGGATGTTCAGCTAAAATGATCTCCAATGCCTTAAAATGGAGAGCAAAACCAGAGAGACGTGGAAGAAAATGAAAGACCACCATCAAAATGGTCAAAGAATAACCAGAATGGCAAAGGCTCAGCCAATGATCAGCTCCAGGATGATCAAAGACAGTCTGGAGTTACCTGTAAATACTGTGACAGTTGGAAGACGTCTGTGTGAAGCTAATCTATTTTCAAGAATCCCCCGCAAAGTCCCTCTGTTAAAAAAAAAAAAAAAAAGGCATGTGCAGAAGAGGTTACAATTTGCCAAAGAACACATCAACTGTCCTAAAGAGAAATGGAGGGACATTTTGTGACTGATGAGAGTAAAATTGTTCTTTTTGGGTCCAAGGGCCACAGACAGTTTGTGAAACGACCCCCGAACTCTCATTTCAAGCCACAGTACACAGTGAAGACAGTGAAGCAAGCATCGTGATATGGGCATGTTTCTCCTACTATGGTGTTGGGCCTATTTATCACATACCAAGGATCATGGATCAGTTTGCATTTGTCAAAATACTTGAAGAGGTCATGTTGCCTTTTGCTGAAGAGGACATGCCCTTGAAATGTTTGTTTAAACAAGACAATGACCCCAAACACACTAGTAAACAAGCATGGTTCCAAACCAACGAAATTAATGTTATGGAGTGGCCACCCCAATCCTCGGACTTAATCCAGTCGAGAAGCAGTTTCTACAACAAAACCAAGAAATGTAAATATATTGTGGAATGTTGTTGAAGAATCATGGAGTGGAATTACAGCTCAGAGGTGTCACAAGTTGGTGTCACACAGATGTGAAGCAGTTTTAAAAAACTATGGTCATACAACTAAATATTATTTTAGTGATTCACAGGATTGCCAAATCTTAGAAACAAAAACATTTGTACAAAATAGTTTTTAGTTTGTACAGTCAATGGCAGACACAGCATTTTTTTTAAACATACCTTTTTCAACTAATTGCCCAATTGCACAGCCTTAAGAGCATGCATATCATGAATGCTGGGTCTTGTTTGTTTTCTGAGAATCTTCTGCACCTACTGGTAACTTATTTGCCACTTAGCAATAAAAAATATACTAAAAAGCTGCATTATTCTGGTTAGTCACATTGTACTGCTTTTATTTTGAACAATACTGTACATCGACTAACATCCTCCGCAAACATCTTTCTCTTCCCCTGCCGTTCTCCGCTCTCCTTTCCCTCTGACGATGCTGACACCACCAATCTGTCAAGCACTTCAGTGGCACCCCAGTTCCATCCGAGGGGCCTCTGGGACACGCATCTCCTCAAAGCCGCTGACACGCTCTGAACCAAAATGGCAGCTTCCCGTCCCTGAAATGGTTGCCTCGTTGCGTCGATGCTGAGTCTCAAGAACGACTGGCTGGGAAAATGGTGTGTCCATCTCGTAGAGGAGCGTATGAGCGACTGTGCCAGTTCTTTCTAAAAAGGCCAACACACTCTATTGGGAGTTGGGAGTTCATGTTTGTTCGTGGTGACAAGAAAGTGTAGGCGATCTAAGTTGACTAGAGATAAGACAGGCATCACAAAATCCAGATTTCAGCTCATGACTCACAGACACTCAAATTTTGACACACATTTTCCGCGCAGACGTACATTTGGCACACACACATACTCAAAGACGATGAATAATTAACCCATAACAAGAGTCTCTTCTGCAGGGCTTTCAGTTTCTTAACTTCAACGTCAGTGTTGGGGCTGGCAGGGAAAAAAAAAGAGCTTGTTTAAGCGCGAGTGCAGTGGTGGTGGGGGGTGGAGGAAGACGGGAGAGGAGAAGAAGAAGAAGGAGAAGAAGAAGGGGGTTCGCTATAATGAAATTTGAAATTTGCAGAACATCAAAGGCTTCTGGAGCCAAGCCGCTGTGGCAGCCCACCCCTCCCTCCCCATCCTTCGCCGACACTCTCCCCAGAACTGGATGGGTGGAGGTGGTGGTGGAAGAGGAGGTGGGGGTGTGGTGAGGGATGGGAAGAGTTGATTAGGAGCAAGTGCGGTGGGTGTGGGGGCGGGTTTGGGAAGAGGGGAAAGAACGGAGGAACGGGGTTTGTTTTTTTTGTACAAGCGTATGAACAAAAGGTTTTATCGAGCCAGCGCGGATACGGCGTGTGTACGTGCACAAGCACAAGGCCTCCGAGGGCTGAGTGTGCCCTCTGATAAGGCATCCCAACTTAATGAGCTTGAAAGGCAAAAGGGGAGGGGGGGTGGCTGATGGTGGTGATGAGGAGGATGATGGTGGCGGGGTGAAAAAATGGTGGTTTGGGGCAAGAAGTCTGGAGGAGAAGCCCGAGGGTTGTTCAAATGGCATCAGCAGGTTTCATAATCAGGTTTGGAGTTCGATGTCAAAGTCCTTAAAAGTTGCAGTTAACCTTCCAACTCTTCCTCTGTAATGTTTTCTTGTGTCACATGATATAACAGCATTTTTTTTTTTTTACATTCCTAATTCACACTCATAACAAAAGTATTATCCACATCCATGATTCTGTTGGAGCACACATTCTTGCATGAAGGTTTGGGGCATATATGAACAACCTTGAATTTCATGAATTTTATCACCATTATACCTATTTCCACTGGGTTTGTTCATTGACAACAGCATGTCCCTGTAGAGTTACCGTAGCAGCTCACATGTGCATAAAAGAGCACTGTGTAGCAATTTCAGAACAATGGTTGTAAACAAACATGAGCTCATATCACTGTGCATACCTATCCTCTCCTTAAGTAATTACATATTTTTTAACTTTTTTAGTTGGCGAGGGATTGGCTGGGGTCTACTAAACACCCAATTAAGTTCCTGTACATTTCATGTCACTCATTGTTTGGCATATACATTCTTCTTATTACAAAGTTCTAAAAGGCCGTAGCTGCAAAATAACAAGAATTTCTTCTGAATATGATTTTATTTTCTTAAAAATGTCCAAACATACATAGAACATAGTATTTAAAGATTTTGTAAGAAGAAAAGGGGCCAAAATATGATACAAGTTGTGGAACATTGCTATATCAATATGAAATGACACGCACTAGCAAGACAAATCAGACAATTAATCGAAGAACGTTGATGCCAGATTGTTTCAAAGAAAGTTTTTTTCTAAATTGCCTGAAGGTATGCTGTGTCTTTGCACAAAATGCATGGCTCATCTTTCATATTTTACCGACGCTAATCGACTCGTCTGCCGTGGAAACACAGAGCAACCCAAGCTCTCCTTCTCAAAATGTAGTCGGCGTCGTCACTCACCAAAATGTAGCAGCGTTGGTGTAAGAATAGCTAAAATGGATGCCTGGCCCACGCTGGGAGACAAAGATATAAGAGTAGAGGGAATACACATGCTTTTATATAGACGCAGCCATGTACATCAATGTTTTACATATATACCATTTCCCTCCATCTCGCAAGAACAACAGCCTTCACTTCCACTCCTCAGTCAGCCTCTCATGTTTATATTTACCCCTCTCCACCAGTGTTTTTATTCTGTCTCGTTAATCTCCCATGCCTCACTCATCCTATTCCCATCCCTCCACCGCTCTCTCTTTGTCTTTTTTTCTCGCCGCGTTTCTGCTTTGTCCACCTATCCATCTGCCCAAGGTCGTCGAGGGCAAGCGTGAGTCTGCGAAACCAGTCGATAAGTATCATGTCAGGATTTTTTCATTTGTTTCCAGGCAAACTCGACAAAGCAGCTTTTCTAAATCCAGGATTGCTTTCGATTGTGAATGCAAATATGCTGCGGCAGGCTGGGATGTGAATGTAGAGTGCATCAGGAATAGTAAAGGATATTCCTGCACATACCTTTTTCTGCATTTTGACTTGTTCACCCTACTTTCATTTTAACACTGGAGGGTCAAATTTAACCTTCTGCCTTAACCATTTGACCACATAGCATCTCTAATCAATTGTCCATTTATTAAAAAAAACTGTACATTAGGCATATATTGATTAATTGCAATTATACAAATGAATATCGAATGGGTAATTAGTAGCTGCAAACGTGCCTTAACCCTTTTTGCAGAATTTTGACTTTGTGACTACTCTACAGCAGTATTTTAACACCAAAGATGCAGGTGTTCCAGTATCCTTTAAAACTCCCATGGGGTCAGTTTTTACCTTCAGCCTCAACAGCATCAGCATTGTCCTCAGTGTAGCAGCTCTAAAAAATCACAAGGGGGGAGATGTCAAGGTTTTATGTGAAACAAACCCACATGAATTTAAAAATACAAACCAAGTAAAATTACATACTGATGGTTGAAAAGTTTAAAAAAAGAAAACACACAATGCTGTTAATTCTAAAATCATGCATAAAAGTCCCAAATGTTTTCTTTCTACATCACTGTTTTTAAATATTAAATGAGGGGTTCGCAGCTTGCAATTGCACACTCCACACCCGCCTTTTAAGATCAGCTATGGTAGAGGACATGCTGTTGTCTATTGACAATATTATTTAACATTATTTAATGATTATAGGTCTGGTGGTGATTTCACTTTTAAATAATTTGACAGAAGATCAATTTAATTCAACAATGTCCTACACACTCATAAACCTGAGTGTTCTCCTTCATCGTATAACCCACTCTAGTGTTGGGACAAGATTAGGAGTAATGTAGCTAGAATGGCTGCTTCCACTGGGTTTATGGAGTTTTGTATGTGTAGATGTCTAAGAGAGAAATGTTGCTTTTGAAAGTATAGTTTTGACTAATGTTCTCCGTTGTGCTTTATCGTAGACTACAACATTTCACACATTATCAATATGGACTTAGCCTGAACGTCAGCTTCTTACTTTGTAAATGCTATTGCGTACCAATGTCTCAGCATTAATGAAGACACTAGAAACGCAATTAGAGCTATTAACCATATTTATTCATCAACTTCAAATATATATTTTTTGCATTTTTGGTAACTTATAGTATATTATATTATTCATTCTTGGTTTCTAGTATTGTAGAAATTTGTCTAAACTGATTGTTATTCTAATTCTTTAAAACAAAATAACACATTTTTGGCTTCACCAAAATAATTGATTTACAATGTGTACAATGTACAGAAATTTTACATGTCACAGCAATAAAAATAGTAGCAGCTTTTTAAGTGGTGTGTTCATTCATTCCCTGACAGTCTACAAAAAGATAACAAGAATATGAAATCCTAACTCTGAGATCAAGTAATTACAAATAGCCAAATTACAAATAAATATACAAAAATAAATATTAAAGACCAATTTTAAGTGAGCATTTTTTAAAAGGGCATGGTGGAAGGATAGCTGCTTCATCATTTGTAAACAGTAATTGGTTTATAATATAACTTCAGTGTTATTAACTTCACTTCAATAAAGGCAAAGTATTTCAATAACAAATCAAGACAAATAAAAGCCGGCAGGATGTGAGTAGTTACTACCTCAGTACTATAGGAATATTACATAAAATGACCAAATTGAGGTCATATCCCTTTACAAATGTCTCCAGCGTGAGTCACTGACTGTCACAAATTCTATGTCAATGTGCGTCCTCTTCTAGTCTGCATCGCTCCCCGCCCTAGGCCTTCCGACGGAGACGACCCACACTGGCTTAGGACGACATCTTCCTCCTCCTCCACATTCAGCCTCTCCAGGGGTGTCACATCCTATTTGTGTCCCAGGGCCGTGGCGAGTTGAGGGGGCTCTTCTCTCTCTCTATCTCGCATGGCTGGAGAGCAGGGAAAGGACTGGGCCATAGCGACGAAGCGGTGTTTACATTCACATGGGAGGGGAGGAAAAGAGATGCACCCGTTCATCCATGGCTTTGACAGGGGAGGCTTTCCGACAGGCGTGAAGAGACGACGGGGCCGACTGGGCTGAGTGAGCGCAGCTATGGACACACACTAAAGGTCTTTTGTCACTTCCCAAGGACCCAGCGTTCATTTATAAATTAAGAAAGCAGAACCGGAACGTGGCTCACCTTGCCGTCGCCCATGTTTGTAAAAGCAAAAGAGGTCGCAACCTGAGTTTTTAATAACTTCCCTTGTGGACAGCAGCTTTTTGCGACTGGAGTTGAAAAAATGTCCAAACCAAAGACTGTATATTATTAATAGACGCATGGTAGGTCTCAAATATGAAGGACTTTTATCTCTGTTGCTACCAATTGTAAGATGCAGTACATGTCATAAGCCCCGCCTCCACTTTTAATCCTATGAGATCAGGAAAAACTAAAGTGATAAAAATACACAACCAATATATATTTTTCTATGTCCAAGTTGGCATTTGTCTGAAAAGCATGGTTTTATAACACTTCTATAAAACAAGAGTGGTAGGCGCTCTTTTGACCATTGTGGCATGTGATCTGTGTGAGGGGGAAATTTAAAAACTGGCATTAGAGTTTAAACATGTATGTCAATGTGTGTTATAATTTGTATAATCTCACCGCTTCATGGTTTTGTAACATTTTGGTAATTGGCCTCTCTTTTGACCAATAGCACTGGAACTGGTCTGATCCATGTTTTTGTAGCTCTACAGTAGCGCTGAGAAAAGTGACCTCAAATCCCTATCAAAGAAATTTATAATTTTCCCTTGATTACGATTAGACAAAGTTTGTTTTGTGAATATGCTCTAGTATTAAAAGTAGGATTATTTTTTTTAAACTAGACTTGGAAGATCTCACTAGCTGTTTTCTCAACATTCTTCATCCATTTTTATCACCGCCTTTATTTATACTGGAACAGTTGTTTAGAGGCTCATCTACAATATCGTCAAATATTGCAATATATTGTTTAAAACATAAAAGACAGAAAACACAATAAAAATAAATCCTATAACGATCACAATTGAGATACTTTTTTTTTTTACTTTATTTGATATAGACAGTTGATTGAGAGGAAACAGGATGAAAGAGGGGCATGACGGTATTGAACCTGAGTTGCTCGATAAGTCAAATTTAAAACAATTAAAACTTCTAAAAGAAGTCTATAAGGCCAGACGTGCTCCAATTGCAAAATGTCAAAGACAATTTTGTAGTGATCTGGCGCTCTATTAGTAAATTAAATTGCAGTTTCAAATAAGGTTTTTAAATTAATTTAGACATATCACCGGTTTTGGTGTGTCTATGTTGCAGGGTGGCCAAAATGAACATGTGTGATCCATGCAATACTGCCACAACCTTGGTTGTGTTGGTAGAGCCACGAGACCGAATATGTCTCAAACATGAGCGCACATTTACAAGTGAAAGTTTGATAGAAAACAAAATTGAGTATGTTTACAATTATACGCCTCTTCACATTGTGGTATAGTCACAAAATAAATCTTGCAAACGGCATTGTTGAAGTTGTTGATTAGGTACACATCAGGAAACAGTACTTTGGTGTTTGGCATTGTGTGACATCTGCCCTATGCCTTCTTGCCTTCTAGAAGAGTGGATGAGTAACAGGCATTGTTTGCGGTTGTCCACGGAGAGGTATGTGAACAAGAAAAGGAAGAAGCAGACTTTGGGCTTAACAACAAGTATATCCCCAGCGAATGGTTGCATCAAGATTCCTTTTGCTTTTGATGTAACTGAAAAAACACACTAGTTATCTAATTTGTCTTAATTAGGTGTTGCGCCTTTTTTGTACCATTTATCATTTTAATGTCCACTACATATTTTGGGTCTAAAATTATATCTAAATATCTAATCTGGCAGTTGTTAAAGAAAATTTTCCTGATTTTCCCTCAACAGTTGGGGGCACTGTTTTTTTCTATTTGTATAAATTCTTCTGCTTCAAACATTTTTCTCTTCAAATTGAGTTGCACCAACGCACTCAGCGGCAGGCTTGACCTAAGCTGCTGCTTCATCCCCAGACTTGCACACTCACACTTCCCTGTCATCGAACCGTCATCCTCGCCCCAATCTAAACCGCCCCGACACCTTTTCCTCCCCACTCCTCTCCTCCGTCCACTCTCCCTCCATCCCTCCTCTGCTGCAGTGTGAGAGAGAGCCCAGCCACATAAGGTTATACACAGTGGCGTGACGCTGTGCATTCTGATTTATAGATCTAAAATGGCCGCCGCGTTGTGCCTGCTGTGGAGGATTGTGGATGGAGATCGAGGGGAGCAGCGAGGGCGGTTGTGGGGGTTGTGTGTATGTGTTCGCTCAGAATAGCAGACCTGTTTTGGGACAATGTGTACTCCTCCCGTGTAGCGTCCTCTGCCCTGGAGGGTTCACCATTAGTGCTTTAGAGGCGACTGATTAATTAGGCCATGATGTATAAGCCTGCACACTGCTGGTTAGATTTGGTTTGGAGTGTGTGGGGTGTAAATATGATAGAGAAAAGTGTGTTGTTGTTTTTTTTTCTTCTGTGTCCGGTGTCTTTGCCGTTTAGACATGAGGTTGTTGTGAAGAGAAATTAGAGCGCTGTGGTTGTAGTTGTGGTGGAAGGACTTGGAGGTCAGCTGCTGCCTCAGCCTTCTCTGTGGGGAGCATGGCTTTGATTTACTGACTCCACTGCATCACCTCCAGCACTCAAACACAGAGACACGCTCACCGGTAGGACTACAACGCCTCCCTGTGGACACAACTAGACACTACACCGCTGATTGTGCACAGTAGAAAAGTATGGTATTACATTCTAAAATATAGGATCAGAGCTGAAACAGTAGTTGTTGTACAGTAACTGTTGATGGAAATAGTAAAATGTCCATGTCACATTATAATATGATTTTTCTTAAGATATTAAGTTTTTACCTGATAATTATTCAATAATATTAAAAGAAACATAATGTATCCAAATCTATTAAAATACATTATAACAAGATCATTACAGGTTATTGTAATGACAGGATCTTTGACTAAACCCAAGTCACAATATCACAAGACAAAGCTCCAAAACCTTCATACTTAGTGGTCATTGTTATTTTAAGTCATTTTGAATTAGTATTTTTCTTATTTAAATAAAAAATATATATATTTCCCTCTGTCCAAATCCACTTGTACAACTCAAAAAAGGTTTGATTCAAAAACATTTTGTTTTAAAGATTAACACAAACAACAACTGCTCTCCACATCTATCTCGCCGCACCAAGACAGAAACAGGGTCTTCTTCAGCGGATTCAAAAAGAAACACGTTTCCTCTAAATTGTAGACCCTCAGAATAGAATTCAAACCAACTTTGTTTACTACAAACCTTAATGCAGTGGAGGAAAGAGAGGCTGCTTTGGTGTCAGCAGCAGCTACACATTATGCTGTTGTTCCGGGCATCTCTGTCTGAGTTAGTCATTGTTTTTACAACACATGCCTGACTACAACTAAAAGGTTCTGTGGCACACCTCAGTGGTTCACCTGGTGGAGCGCATGTTGTATTCTTAGGATGTCCCCCTGTTTCCTGTCTGTCCTGTATCAAATAAGGCAAAAGGCCAATAAAGACTCATCTGTTGCCTCGAAAGTAATAATGGCTAAAAAGAAAATGTGATCAGACAAATTCACATAAAAGTGTGTACATTTCATTTAGGCCGTAACTGTTTAAAATTTAAATTCTGTTGCTGCTGTTAGAGCTGTCTCCTTAAGGCTTTAGCTCTGCATTAAGGACTATATTGTCAATGGTGGTAATAATGTGAAACATATTTAAAAACATAAAAAATCTTGTTCTATCAAGAATTATTATCATCACATTATCCTTTCGGCTGCTATCATCTTGTGATTTACGTATTTAATTTGGGATTTGCTTTTCATGCTGGATGCCCTTTCTGACACAGTCCTCTTCATTTATTCTGGCTTGGGACTGGCACAAATCTACACTGGGTGTGACCCCTGTGTCTATATTAATTATAATAATCTGACCTGAAAAAATACGCTTAACTAATAGTGCTTTTTTCTTTTTTCAACACCGGTGCAATAAGTAGTCATAGTAAGGATGTTTATAATTTGTGTCAGTTTATTTGATTGCAAAGGGTCAGTTTTTTATTATTATTTTTTTTATGACATTTAAAAATTGTTTTCCCCATATAACCTTACAATACTGTACATTTGATGCATTATCATATGCCCTCACCTGCTTCACTATTGCTGGGTGTATAATGTATAAACAGGATGTATGCAGCGTGTGTTTACACTACGTGCTGCTTCCCGCCGACAGCCGCCTCCAGAGAGAGAGCTGCGTCCTGCTTTGAGCTGTGAGCCTGCTACTTGTTGAATCCCGTTGCACCTGGGTCAGTTGTTCCGTCGGCTCCCGGGAGCGCTGAGCCAAAGACTACTGAGTTCTTATGATTAGATAGAGGAGAAGAGCACTCCGCGCGGCAGGTTCACCTTTGATATATGTGTCAGGGATGTGCTCCTTTAAATGGCTTTGAAGCTTTCTCTCAAGGTGTTTAGAAAAAAAGTTTAGATGTGGAAGTGTCTCAAAGCGAGCGGATACTCTTTGATCGTTTGTCCCACGGAGACACAAGCAAACTACACAAAGAAAAAAAAAGAAACATGTTGCTTTCTACTGTCACTCAATCAACTTTGCTTTCTAGTCAAGGGGAGCAAAAACGTATGAGGTATTAGTACAAGATATTGTAAAGTCTGCTTCTAATACAAAATAGAAAAACAGATATTTAGCAGGCACGCTCAGTCTGAGGAAGTTATTGCAATCTGCAAACAATCACTCAGTGCGCATTATTATTGTGGCGGAAATGAAAAGGGAAATCAAGAATTGAACTTAAGCTGAAATTTCTTATTATTAACCCTTTAATATCCCCATTCATGAAATGAAAATGAAATTCATTGTCGGCAGCCGCCACTAATTGGGGATTATAGTATGTTTTATTTTTATGTGGCTGGGGGAAACCAGAGTACCCGGAGCAAACGCACCCGCTCAGGGGAGTCGAACTTTAGACCTTGTTGATGTGCGGTGACAGTGCTAACCACTGTGCCACCGTGCTGCCCAGATGATGTGCCAGTGCCACAGCTCTGGTGTATGACTGTGTGTGAGTGTAGAGGTGAGTTTGGTGGTGGTCGCAGAAAAATGTGAGCGCCTTGTGTATGGCAGCCCCCTCTGTCTGCCTCAGGTGTGAATGGAAGCATCATGTAGAGCGCTTTGGGTCCTCGAGAAGGGGACAAAAAAGTGTTATATAAATGCACACTATTTACCATTTTACCATTATGCCCAGTTTTTTTTTTTTTATGTATTTCAAAGAAATACTTTGCAACTATACTGCCACTGCATCAGAAAAACTGAAGAAAATGGTGTTCATCTTTATCCTACAATGCTCCACCAAATAAGTACAAACTAGGGCTGTGCTACATCTCTGCCCACGTCTATATGGGTATAAATCTTCTAGTCATTTCATAGTATTTCCTAGTGTTCCCTCTGAACTGTGAGCCCTATATTTTACTTTAAAACTTATTCCAGCAGAAGAAAAAACGTTATTTATAGAGCACATTTTGTACCAAAGTAACTTAAATAAATGAACTTATGATAAACATGAATAGATGTATTACAGTTGTTAAACAAGTGAGAAAAGGTGTGTTTTGAGTCTTCTTTTGAAAGAGGTTATTGTTGGGGCATTTTTAAAACTGTCTGGAAGTGAGTTCCATTTTCCAATGAATGCAGCTTCACCAGCTTTGGGCTGAGAACTAAATTTGATAGACCCCATGTTTATAAAAAATTTACCCACACCATAAATTAGAGAAAAAAGTCATTCATTCAGGTATAAGTAGATCTTTAATCAAGGCTAATGAACTACATTACCGGAAACCTCCTTCCATCTTGGTACCACCCCTCACACTTCATAACAAAATAGCGACCTTTTATGTTTCTATCTTTTATATAAAGTAAAACTGAACAAATTTGTAATGGCAAAAAACTAAGACATTACATAAAAAGCAAACTTTTGGCTCTTAGTTCAGCATTAGACCCATGCAAACCCACAATTAGCTTTACATCATTAAACATTGCATGACAATAGATTATTAGTAATTTTTTAGTTTGACACCACTTCCTGAAAAGTGATTTCTTTATTTATTTTGTTGTCGTTTGTGCAGGAGCTGGATATAAAAGGCCTGGGCCCCATCACCACTGAGATTGCACAACTGAAGCAGTTCTACTACGCTGAGGACTACCACCAGCAGTACCTGGAGAAGGTGCCCAAAGGCTACTGCGGCCTCAAAGGCACAGGAGTCAGCTGTCCGATGGAAGCAGAGAAGGACGAACTTTAAGGGACACAACAAATGAAATGCATTATACAGTTCTCTATTTTAAAGGCTGTCTGCAGTTTTTTAAACTTCAATACACAGTCAAATATATATTATTGTAGGGTACCAAATATGATGGTATTAGAAAAGATATATGTGAATGCAACCAGTGAAGCATTTGGAAATGGATGCTGTTCAAGTTTGTAACTGTATTTTATTTTAGATGGAAAGACCATATTTATGTTAAGTCTTGAGTTATTTAACCTTACGCTGAGTTAAGAAAAATAGTTACTATGCTGTACATCTTACCAAACTGAATTTATTACATTACAATATGTTTTAAAAATGCTCTATATTGGATTAAGTGATGCTCAGTACCATGTGACTGAGATGTCATTTTAACTGTCAAAAGGAGCACTTTTATTATTCTGAAGTCTTTACTTTAATGTCAGTATTTTCTTATGCTTTTTACACTTTCTACTTATCAAAACGAACTTATGTTACTAATGTGCTATTTTGTGTGTGTGTATATATATATATATATATATATATATATATATATAATATAGGTTCAAAAATGGAAATTATCTAATAAAATTTAAAAAAAAGATTACATAAAAAATTAAAGCCATGTCTTAATTTAAAAAGCTTGTTGGGGGGAAAAAAAATCCTCAAAATTTAAAACCTTGTCTTAAAAAAAAAAACATTCCCCAATAAACAAGACAACTGTAAAAGAAAAACATTTTAAATCAAGTTAATCAAAAAATAAAAAACACACTCTTGCTGTTTCCCCAGAATGTTTACCACTTCTAAATGAAGGTTGCCTCAAGAAGGACACCTACCTCCATTTTAAAAGCCTTCAGCTAATGTGGCTAATTCTAAGGAAGCGCTTTTTAAATTAAGAGATGTCCCCCTCCTTTTTTTTTTTTTTTTGCTAGTGGAAAAAAATGTTTTTTTGTTTTGTTGTAAAGATTCTTTTGCCTTTAATGAGAGTTGACAGGAAACATGACTAGAAAGAGCGAGATGATTTTGATGATGCACCTCAGTGCAACTGCAATTACTCTTACTTTATATTTTGGGTAGTTTGACTGATATTGTGACAAAACTGTTTGAGAATCCGTGATAAGATTTGTGCATGCGTGTTAGGATTTGTCTGTGTTTACTCAGATGTAAGTGTAGCGTGATTGATTTGCACAAAATGCTTACACACAACGCTCTAAATACAGATAAATATTATCTACAGTCCTGCAGAGTTGAATACCTGTGTTTTAGGATTGTGTGTTCAAACTTACAGTCTTGGTACCTCTTAATGAAAACAAGGGTACATCAGATGAAGTAATGACAGAAGTGATGTTTTATGCTTGATTAAAAAAAGCTAAATCAGTTTGCATAATTATGTCCCAGTTGTAGCTCACTTTCACCACACACATAATACTAATTATAGAAGACTAGCCTTCTGTTTAAGATGTGTAGATAGGCAGCTATCTGCAAGTAATGAGGAATCCACTGGTCAACAGCTTCATGGAGTCTACCTCGTCTACTTTTAAGTAGCAACATATCATTGCTTGTTACTGCTGCACATAAGTAGAAAAAAAAAAAATTGGGTCAAAACTCAAGGCAAAGAGAGCCCTAGTGTATAACTGTAATTGATGTCTGGATTCACACTTTTTTACACCGAGAAATGCCCCATAAAGAAACATGTATCCGAGTTGTTTAAGACAGCCTGCAGTAACAGCAAGTTGCCAGCTGATGGCGGCATTATATAAAAAAACTGGTGTGCCAGATTTTCACATATGCTTATGTGATTTTTCTGTGCTCGACAAGCTGCACTATACAAACACGTTTTTACCTTTCATGTAACCACATTTTTATTTTAATTTTAATTTGACTGTGAATTACATTAATAAAGTTAAAGCATCTGGACTCATTCAAGGTGAAGACGTATTGTCTCTAATTCCAAGAGACTTTTTCAGTTCATTCTTGTCTTGTCTGTGGTTTTGGCCTACACATATTTGCATGTTCTGATATTAAACATGAAGTACCTTTCAAATGGTATGTCATTTAATGCCCCATGAGAGGAACATGTAAAACTGAAAGCCCACTGTTGAGTCACAACATTCGGCTGCTGCCGGGACAACCCATATTGGACCACACAATGAGATGTGTATGTGATATGACACAAATGAATGTCTAAAACCTAACAAAGGTCCTCTTATGAATTGTGTAAAGACATACTATACAAAAAGGTTGATTCCTCATTGTGTTTATCATCACTCATTACCACCTGAATCTTTATAAATATCAAAATCACACATGTGGTTTGACTCCAGAATAGAGAGGTGAGCTCTAGAAAAAAGCTTTTTGGTCGACCGCAGCGGTGTGATTCAGCTCGCTCTGGCTCTGCCCCCTCCCTCTGCTCCTCCTGTCTCTCGTCGGTGTGTATGTGTCACATCCTGACACCTGTGTGTAGGTGTGGACCGGGGCACAGGTGCAGCTGCAACCTCTCAGGGCCTATTTTAGTATTGGGACAGATATTTTTGCATGTGTCTGCATGCAGCAGCTCTGTGTGTGTGTGTGTGTGTGTGTGTGTGTGTGTGTGTGTGTGTGTGTGTGTGTGTTAGAGCGTGCGCTTGATCGAACAGTGCTGAATGCTGGTATGTGGTCGGGCCAGATAGATGTCTGTGTCTGGCTCACTGTTGAGTTCAGTAGAGATATTGGTGTAGTTTCAGAAATGTAATTCCTTTTACTCTTTTGGAAAGTTGGGTTTAACTGGAACACATAATTGTCAGTGGCATATATAGAATAGTGGACAGTGGGATATAGCATCTGTTAAGCAAGCCAGTAGAACAGAAAGGGTTGTCTCTAACACAGCTATAACATGACTTTATGAAGACCACTAGGTCAAAACATGTTGGCATGTCTCTTGTTAATTAAAATACTTTTATCTTTCAGTGCACCCTAATTGGCTCCTTTTCGCTAGCCCTACAGTCAACATTACAATGGTTTTGAAAAATAAGAGTCACAACAATGCACTCACTACTCCTGAGATGACGCATATTGGACCACACAATGACATACACACAGTATATGCAATATGATACAAATCAATCTCATTAGTCAAAAAAAGTCCTGTTATGAGTCATTGTGTAATGACTGTAAAAAAAAATGTGAC
This sequence comes from Perccottus glenii, assembly GCA_024416835.2. Taxonomy (NCBI): domain Eukaryota; kingdom Metazoa; phylum Chordata; class Actinopteri; order Gobiiformes; family Odontobutidae; genus Perccottus; species Perccottus glenii. The sequence goes on along the minus strand of CM044565.2, from coordinate 7,214,306 downwards.
TTCTGAATAATTAGGTATAATTAGTTTAAAGGTTTTTTGAAAGCCGGGTCAAATGTCAATGTCAAACGAGCCTTTTCGAAAAGAAAAGGTTGGAGCCAAGAAGCTATAACACTATAACACAGCTATAACATGACCTAATGGTTTGCTGGCGCCATGGTCTACATTACCATCGTTTTGAAAAAGAGGCTAATTTCATTGACGTTTGAAGTATGTGCCTGGATGTTTTAGAGCACCTAACTATTGTTTTACCTCTTGGACCCACTAATGCTATATTGTACCGTATTTCTTGCATTGCATTAGTTTTTTATTTTATTTATTTAACCTTTATTTAACCAGGAGGGTCCCACTGAGATTGCAAATCTCTTTTGTTGAGCCAATTCATTTACATTCAAAGTTTGTCTTCTGCCCTCGAGTGACCTTTCTATGTTTAGGCCTACAGATAGGTTTGTTTTAAATTGTTGTTTGTTGTTTGTTTTAATTGAAACTTCACTATACAGAAGTGTGCATCGTCAGTATGTATCAAAACAATAAGTTGTACTTTTTTTCCTGTGTGAAATACTGCTTATGAATGCACTATTTGCTCATAACATAAATAAATGTCACATGTAAATTAGCCGTGATTAACACAGTCAATAAGATGGTGTCTTAAGAGTGCATTTTACAATGTTTAGACATGAAAAATGTGTCTCACTGTTTTAATACAGTAGCCTATTGAAGTTATTTTATGTAAGGCATATGCATATTTTGATCATGTCATTTTGTCTTCTTTTTAGTGTCACTCTTTATAATAAGAAAGGTGTTGATCAGATAGTCCTAGCCAGTTTCACCAGATGTGCATCAAGATGGCAAAACACCACAGTTTGGTACAGGTACAGGTAATGCATAAACCGTCACGTCATACAACCATAACTAACTCTAAGTATGGAGCAGAGCATTTCACAATAGGCTCTTAGAAAGTCTATTATGAGCTACCCATCTCCTTTTAAAGATATTCATTTCCATCCACTTGTACTATAGTGTCAGTTTGAGGTCTGATCTTCTGTTGTGTATGTGTGCACGCACAAACCTTTTAATAAAGTCATTTTTATTCCTTCCCTCTTTCATAGGGTTGCCATGAAAGCTTTAATCTCATAATGAAATCAATTTTTTCACCATCTGCAACGATGCCTGACTTCAACAGGAGACGCCTGGGTGAACCACAGCGTGAGTCTGTTTTATTTCTGCCATTACTGCCAACGCGTTATCAAAAACTCATGCGAGAAGAGTCGCCGTTAAATGCAGATACATAAAAAAGCATATTTGTAAATGATAAAAAAGGGACGTGCTGGCGCTCCATATGCATCTGTACACAAACACAATGAAATGAGCTGTGTGTGCCCTTCAGCCAGACTCTATTGTCCACAGATGGGCCTTTAATGGCTCCACAGCTGGCCACAAAGAGCACACCGCTGCAGCCTCTCGCTGGCCTAAAAAGAGTCAGCTCACAGGCTCATGGACACTATTATGAGCCATGTCTGTGTTTTATGCTGTGTTCATGCATTCAGAAATATGCTACATAGACGCTCAACTTTCTTTAAACAATGTGGATGTCTTAAAAATATCTGTATTATTTTCTATATTGAAAATCAATTTAAAATATGCAATTACCATTAGCTGTTGTCCAATCCCAGCAACTTTGGGCTTTTAGTTTTAGAGCTAACATTTGACACTTACTTTTATTGACATGGGGCAATTTAGATTCAGCAATTGACCTATGCATGTATGTATGCTTGTCTTTGCACATGGGGAGGGCATACAGCAAGGTTGTGTGCTGGTCAGCTGGCCTTTTTCCTGTAAAGGAAAAATCCTATAAAAAATTACTCAATCACACCTTGCTTCAAGAAAAGGAGCGCTCCCATTGGTCTACACCACTTGTCATTAGGAAGTTTAATGGTTGCTGATAAAACATAGAAAGTGTATATTCAGTGATGAATACGTCTTTTCATCAACAGAGAAAAGGGAGGCAATGTGAAACAGGGATAACTATTGGCTTCAATCATACCTTGTATAACAAGGGTCAGATCATTTTTGTTCTGAAAATGAAATTGGAGTTAAATGTTAACAGTTGTTAAAACTTCAGTTTAGTGTAATGTATTAGTATTTTGCAAAAGGAAAAATTTATCCGGTTTTACAATTCTTTAAAAAAAGAAAAAAGTTCCACGGCTGCTGTTGGGGGAGAGGGACGGCAAAACGAAAATTGGATCAAGCCACTTTAATAGCAAACACTTATTCTCAACTGGCCAAAAATATGTAGTAACACCTTTATTATGTCACACAATGCAAAACTGCAACTCATTCAAAAAAAAAACAACCAAAAAAACACTGCACTACACACAGGAAGTTCATTATTGGACTTGCAGACAATAATACATTCTGCACACCAATCATACAGTTCTGGTCGGAGGTCAAGGAGGTGCTATCACCGTCTCCAAGAACTTCTCTGCTTGGTGACCTATCGACACTACGCCTACCCAAACACCTTTATAACCTTTTCCTAATTTCAACACTTAGCAAAAAAGTCAAGCCTCAATAATATCAATAAACCCACAACACACACATGCACACACACACACACATACACATACATATACACACAAAGACAGACACACACACACACACACACACACACACACACTTACACACACACACACACACACACACACACACACACACACACACACACACACACACACACACTTACATACCTACACACACACATACACACACACCTACACACACAAACACATGCGCGCACACACACAAACACTTACATACCTACACACACACACACACACACACATACCTACACACACACAAACACACACACATCATACACACACACACACACACACACAATACATACACACACACACACACACACACAAACACACACACACATACCTACACACACACACACAAACACACACACACACTACATACCTACACACACACACACACACACACACACACCTACATACCTACACACACACACCTACATACCTACACACACACACACAGACACACCTACACACCTACATACCTACACACATTCATAACACACTCTAATAAGAATCTGTAATGTTTTGTTCTGTTTAACCCCTTTTGTCTTGTCCCCAATTCAGTTACTGTCACTGTCTTGTTTAATTGTTTGTTTGTACAGTAAAAAAATAGCTAACATTTATAGCATACATAGCAAACACAATGGCGTTCATCTGACATTATACGCTACAATGTATAAAAATCAAAAATTTGTTGCATTACTACCCGATTACCCGATTGTACTTGATTGATTGAGGCTTGTGAAAGTAGTGGGTTACCACAAGTTACCAAGTGTGGAGATGTAATATTATAATTTTATATTAGTGCCGGTTCGTAGGGTTGTTTGGGTTATTATATTTTTTTAATCTAAGGTTTACAGAGAGTGAATCAAAAGAAATGTTGTTGCCATGGTTACATTTTTGTTTGTACGGGGGAACAACGGAGGAACAAAGCCTGCTAGGCAAGAAACCCAAAATCCCCAAGGATCTGAGGGGGTGCAGCAGAGCGGGAGTAAAGAATCAACAAATAACAGAACAGCCTATTCATCCTCAGGAGACTTTGTTGTTTTGACGCGTGCAAAAGGTTACTGAGGTGACATCATGGCTGGTGAGGCTGCAGATTGAAAAACAACAAAAATCTGTAATTGGATGGAACTGGACAGTCTAGAAAATAATCAGTGCCATCCTCAACAATCTACTGTAAAATAAACTACAGTTACATTTAGTCATTTAGCAGATGCTTTTTTTCCAAAGCGCCTTACAAAAAGCTTCTATTCACCAGTGTCACAGCTGGAACACCACTGGAGACAAGGTGGTTTAAGTGTCTAGCCCAAGGACACAACGACTGTGGGGAGAGCGGGAATCAAACCGCCAACCTTCCGGTTATAGAAAGTACACTGTAAATGTTCACACAATGCAGACACAATCGGCGCACGCTCAGTATCTTAGTGGTTGTGTGAAAGTGGCTTATGACTAACAAAAAAGCTCTACCACTACATACGAAAGAGATGAAAGAAATTTTATACAATGTCCAAGACCAAGATGTATGAATACATGTTTGACTCTGAGAGAGGGGTCTTAACTCCAATCTCAAGACCAAGGCAATTCTTATAAGACAGCTTTATTGAGCATTGGTGAGAAAATGGGCTTTGCATTTCCATTATTTATCCTTTATTTTTTGCTTCCAATTTCTCCATTTATGTTTCTTTGTTGCACTGTTTTTCTGAGTAATCCAATGTATCCAGTGCTGGAATAGAAACTTTCACTGTCTTACTTTGCCATAACTTTCTTGTTGGCAGTCAGTGTAGACCAGTGGAAGTGTCCCCTTGTGTGTTCCCTTAAGTGATTTTCCCAGCTGTCCCATATTCTTACACATTCATTCACCAGAACAAAATTCACACATTCATACACCAGAACAACATTCACATATTCATACACCAGAGCAACATTCATACACCAGAGCAACATTCACACACATTCATACACCAGAGCAACATTCATACATTCATACACCAGAGTAACATTCACATATTCATACACCAGAGCAACATTCATACACCAGAGCAACATTCACACACATTCATACACCAGAGCAACATTCATACATTCATACACCAGAGTAACATTCACATATTCATACACCAGAGCAACATACACACATTCATACACCAGAGCAACATTCACACACATTCATAAACCAGAACAACATTCACACACATTAATACACCAGAACAACATTCACACACATTAATTCACCAGAGCAACATTCACACATTCATGCACCAGAGCAACATTCACACACATTCATACACCAGAGCAAAATTTTCACACATTCATACACCAGAGCAAAATTTTCACACATTCATACACCAGAACAACATTCACACAGATTCATACACCAGAGCAATATTCACACACAATCATACACCAGAGCAACATTCACACATTCATACACCAGAGCAACATTCACACATTCATACACCAGAGCAACATTCACACACATTCATCCACCAGAGCAACATTCACACACAATCATACACCAGAGAAAATTTCTCACACATTCATACACCAGAACAACATTTACAGATTCATACACCAGAGCAAAGTTCTCACACATTCATACACCAGAACAACATTCACACATTCATACACCAGAGCAACATTCACAGATTCATTCACCAGAGCAAAATTCTCACACATTTATACACCAGAGCAACATTCACACATTCATACACCAGAGCAACATTCACACACATTCATACACCAGAGCAACATTCATACATTCATACACCAGAGTAACATTCACATATGCATACACCAGAGCAACATTCACACATTCATACACCAGAGCAACATTCACACACATTCATACACCAGAGCAACATTCACACATTCATACACCAGAGCAACATTCACATATTCATACACCAGAGCAACATTCACACATTCTTACACCAGAGCAACATTCATACAACAGAGCAACATTCACACACATTCATACACAAGAGCAACATTCATACATTCATACACTAGAGTAACATTCACATATTCATACACCAGAGCAACATTCACACATTCATACACCAGAGCAACATTCACACACATTCATACACCAGAGCAACATTCATACATTCATACACCAGAGTAACATTCACATATGCATACACCAGAGCAACATTCACACATTCATACACCAGAGCAACATTCACACACATTCATACACCAGAGCAACATTCACACATTCATACACCAGAGCAACATTCACATATTCATACACCAGAGTAACATTCACATATGCATACACCAGAGCAACATTCACACATTCATACACCAGAGCAACATTCACACACATTCATACACAAGAGCAACATTCATACATTCATACACTAGAGTAACATTCACATATTCATACACCAGAGCAACATTCACACATCCATACACCAGAGCAACATTCACACACATTCATACACCAGAGCAACATTCACATATTCATACACCAGAGCAACATTCACACATTCATACACCAGAGCAACATTCACACACATTCATAAATCAGAACAACATTCACACACATTAATACACCAGAACAACATTCACACACATTCATACACCAGAGCAACATTCACACACATTCATACACCAGAGCAAAATTTTCACACATTCATACACCAGGACAACATTCACACATTCATACACCAGAGCAACATTCGCAGATTCATACACCAGAGCAAAATTCTCACACATTTATACACCAGAGCAACATTCACACATTCATACACCAGAGCAACATTCACACACATTCATACACCAGAGCAACATTCATACATTCATACACCAGAGTAACATTCACATATGCATACACCAGAGCAACATTCACATATGCATACATCAGAGCAACATTCACACATTCCTACACCAGAGCAACATTCACACACATTCATACACCAGAGCAACATTCACACATTCATACACCAGAGCAACATTCACATATTCATACACCAGAGCAACATTCACACATTCATACACCAGAGCAACATTCACACACATTCATAAACCAGAACAACATTCACACATATTAATACACCAGAACAACATTCACACATTCATACACCAGAGCAACATTCACACACATTCATACACCAGAGCAAAATTTTCACACATTCATACACCAGAACAACATTCACACAGATTCATACACCAGAGCAACATTCACACACATTCATACACCAGAGCAACATTCACACACATTCATACACCAGAGCAAAATTTTCACACATTCATACACCAGAGCAACATTCACACACATTCATACACCAGAGCAAAATTTTCACACATTCATACACCAGAACAACATTCACACAGATTCATACACCAGAGCAATATTCACACACAATCATACACCAGAGCAACATTCACACACATTAATACACCAGAACAACATTCACACACATTAATACACCAGAGCAACATTCACACACATTCATACACCAGAGCAAAATTTTCACACATTCATACACCAGAACAACATTCACACAGATTCATACACCAGAGCAATATTCACACACAATCATACACCAGAGCAACATTCACACATTCATACACCAGAGCAACATTCACACATTCATACACCAGAGCAACATTCACACACATTCATCCACCAGAGCAACATTCACACACAATCATACACCAGAGAAAATTTCTCACACATTCATACACCAGAACAACATTTACAGATTCATACACCAGAGCAAAGTTCTCACACATTCATACACCAGAACAACATTCACACATTCATACACCAGAGCAACATTTACACAGATTCATTCACCAGAGCAAAATTCTCACACATTTATACACCAGAGCAACATTCACACATTCATACACCAGAGCAACATTCACACATTCATACACCAGAGCAACATTCATACATTCATACACCAGAGTAACATTCACATATGCATACACCAGAGCAACATTCACACATTCATACACCAGAGCAACATTCACACACATTCATACACCAGAGCAACATTCACATATTCATACACCAGAGCAACATTCACACATTCATACACCAGAGCAACATTCACACACATTCATAAACCAGAACAACATTCACACACATTCATACACCAGAGCAACATTCACACACATTCATACACCAGAGCAACATTCATACATTTATACACCAGAGTAACATTCACATATGCATACACCAGAGCAACATTCACATATGCATACATCAGAGCAACATTCACACATTCATACACCAGAGCAACATTCACACACATTCATACACCAGAGCAACATTCACACATTCATACACCAGAGCAACATTCACATATTCATACACCAGAGCAACATTCACACATTCATACACCAGAGTAACATTCACACACATTCATAAACCAGAACAACATTCACACACATTAATACACCAGAACAACATTCACACACATTCATACACCAGAGCAACATTCACACACATTCATACACCAGAGCAAAATTTTCACACATTCATACACCAGAACAACATTCACACAGATTCATACACCAGAGCAATATTCACACGCAATCATACACCAGAGCAACATTCACACATTCATACACCAGAGCAACATTCACACATTCATACACCAGAACAACATTCACACAGATTCATACACCAGAGCAATATTCACACACAATCATACACCAGAGCAACATTCACACACATTAGTACACCAGAACAACATTCACACACATTAATACACCAGAGCAACATTCACACACATTCATACACCAGAGCAAAATTTTCACACATTCATACACCAGAACAACATTCACACAGATTCATACACCAGAGCAATATTCACACACAATCATACACCAGAGCAACATTCACACATTCATACACCAGAGCAACATTCACACATTCATACACCAGAGCAACATTCACACACATTCATACACCAGAGCAACATTCACACACATTCATACACCAGAGAAAATTCACACACATTCATACACCAGAACAACATTTACAGATTCATACACCAGAGCAAAGTTCTCACACATTCATACACCAGAACAACATTCACACATTCATACACCAGAGCAACATTCACAGATTCATTCACCAGAGCAAAATTCTCACACATTTATACACCAGAGCAACATTCACACATTCATACACCAGAGCAACATTCACACACATTCATACACCAGAGCAACATTCATACATTCATACACCAGAGTAACATTCACATATGCATACACCAGAGCAACATTCACACATCCATACACCAGAGCAACATTCACACACATTCATACACCAGAGCAACATTCACATATTCATACACCAGAGCAACATTCACACATTCATACACCAGAGCAACATTCACACATTCATACACCAGAACAACATTCACACACATTAATACACCAGAACAACATTCACACACATTCATACACCAGAGCAACATTCACACACATTCATACACCAGAGCAAAATTTTCACACATTCATACACCAGGACAACATTCACACATTCATACACCAGAGCAACATTCGCAGATTCATACACCAGAGCAAAATTCTCACACATTTATACACTAGAGCAACATTCACACATTCATACACCAGAGCAACATTCACACACATTCATACACCAGAGCAACATTCATACATTCATACACCAGAGTAACATTCACATATGCATACACCAGAGCAACATTCACATATGCATACATCAGAGCAACATTCACACATTCCTACACCAGAGCAACATTCACACACATTCATACACCAGAGCAACATTCACACATTCATACACCAGAGCAACATTCACATATTCATACACCAGAGCAACATTCACACATTCATACACCAGAGCAACATTCACACACATTCATAAACCAGAACAACATTCACACATATTAATACACCAGAACAACATTCACACACATTCATACACCAGAGCAACATTCACACACATTCATACACCAGAGCAAAATTTTCACATTCATACACCAGAACAACATTCACACAGATTCATACACCAGAGCAACATTCACACACATTCATACACCAGAGCAACATTCACACACATTCATACACCAGAGCAAAATTTTCACACATTCATACACCAGAGCAACATTCACACACATTCATACACCAGAGCAAAATTTTCACACATTCATACACCAGAACAACATTCACACAGATTCATACACCAGAGCAATATTCACACACAATCATACACCAGAGCAACATTCACACACATTAATACACCAGAACAACATTCACACATAATACACCAGAGCAACATTCACACACATTCATACACCAGAGCAAAATTTTCACACATTCATACACCAGAACAACATTCACACAGATTCATACACCAGAGCAATATTCACACACAATCATACACCAGAGCAACATTCACACATTCATACACCAGAGCAACATTCACACATTCATACACCAGAGCAACATTCACACACATTCATCCACCAGAGCAACATTCACACACAATCATACACCAGAGAAAATTTCTCACACATTCATACACCAGAACAACATTTACAGATTCATACACCAGAGCAAAGTTCTCACACATTCATACACCAGAACAACATTCACACATTCATACACCAGAGCAACATTCACAGATTCATTCACCAGAGCAAAATTCTCACACATTTATACACCAGAGCAACATTCACACATTCATACACCAGAGCAACATTCACACATTCATACACCAGAGTACTATTCACATATGCATACACCAGAGCAACATTCTACACATTCATATACCAGACAACATTCACACACATTCATACACCAGAGCAACATTCACATATTCATACACCAGAGCAACATTCACACATTCATACACCAGAGCAACACACACATTCATAAACCAGAACAACATTCACACATTCATACACCAGAGCAACATTCACACACATTCATACACCAGAGCAACATTCATACATTTATACACCAGAGTAACATTCACATATGCATACACCAGAGCAACATTCACATATGCATACATCAGAGCAACATTCACACATTCATACACCAGAGCAACATTCACACACATTCATACACCAGAGCAACATTCACACATTCATACACCAGAGCAACATTCACATATTCATACACCAGAGCAACATTCACACATTCATACACCAGAGTAACATTCACACACATTCATAAACCAGAACAACATTCACACACATTAGTACACCAGAACAACATTCACACACATTAATACACCAGAGCAACATTCACACACATTCATACACCAGAGCAACATTCACACATTCATACACCAGAGCAAATTTTCACACATTCATACACCAGGACAACATTCACACATTCATACACCAGAGCAACATTCGCAGATTCATACACCAGAGCAAAATTTCACACATTTATACACTAGAGCAACATTCACACATTCATACACCAGAGCAACATTCACACACATTCATACACCAGAGCAACATTCATACATTCATACACCAGAGTAACATTCACATATGCATACACCAGAGCAACATTCACATATGCATACATCAGAGCAACATTCACACATTCCTACACCAGAGCAACATTCACACACATTCATACACCAGAGCAACATTCACACATTCATACACCAGAGCAACATTCACATATTCATACACCAGAGCAACATTCACACATTCATACACCAGAGCAACATTCACACATTCATAAACCAGAACAACATTCACACATATTAATACACCAGAACAACATTCACACACATTCATACACCAGAGCAACATTCACACACATTCATACACCAGAGCAAAATTTTCACACATTCATACACCAGAACAACATTCACACAGATTCATACACCAGAGCAACATTCACACACATTCATACACCAGAGCAACATTCACACACATTCATACACCAGAGCAAAATTTTCACACATTCATACACCAGAGCAACATTCACACACATTCATACACCAGAGCAAAATTTTCACACATTCATACACCAGAACAACATTCACACAGATTCATACACCAGAGCAATATTCACACACAATCATACACCAGAGCAACATTCACACACATTAATACACCAGAACAACATTCACACATAATACACCAGAGCAACATTCACACACATTCATACACCAGAGCAAAATTTTCACACATTCATACACCAGAACAACATTCACACAGATTCATACACCAGAGCAATATTCACACACAATCATACACCAGAGCAACATTCACACATTCATACACCAGAGCAACATTCACACATTCATACACCAGAGCAACATTCACACACATTCATCCACCAGAGCAACATTCACACACAATCATACACCAGAAAAATTTCTCACACATTCATACACCAGAACAACATTTACAGATTCATACACCAGAGCAAAGTTCTCACACATTCATACACCAGAACAACATTCACACATTCATACACCAGAGCAACATTCACAGATTCATTCACCAGAGCAAAATTCTCACACATTTATACACCAGAGCAACATTCACACATTCATACACCAGAGCAACATTCACACACATTCATACACCAGAGCAACATTCATACATTCATACACCAGAGCAACATTCACATATTCATACACCAGAGCAACATTCACACATTCATACACCAGAGCAACATTCACACACATTCATAAACCAGAACAACATTCACACATATTAATACACCAGAACAACATTCACACATTCATACACCAGAGCAACATTCACACACATTCATACACCAGAGCAAAATTTTCACACATTCATACACCAGAACAACATTCACACAGATTCATACACCAGAGCAACATTCACACACATTCATACACCAGAGCAAAATTTTCACACATTCATACACCAGAGCAACATTCACACACATTCATACACCAGAGCAAAATTTTCACACATTCATACACCAGAACAACATTCACAGATTCATACACCAGAGCAATATTCACACACAATCATACACCAGAGCAACATTCACACACATTAATACACCAGAACAACATTCACACACATAATACACCAGAGCAACATTCACACACATTCATACACCAGAGCAAAATTTTCACACATTCATACATCAGAACAACATTCACACAGATTCAATACACCAGAGCAATATTCACACACAATCATACACCAGAGCAACATTCACACATTCATACACCAGAGCAACATTCACACATTCATACACCAGAGCAACATTCACACACATTCATCCACCAGAGCAACATTCACACACAATCATACACCAGAGAAAATTTCTCACACATTCATACACCAGAACAACATTTACAGATTCATACACCAGAGCAAAGTTCTCACACATTCATACACCAGAACAACATTCACACATTCATACACCAGAGCAACATTCACAGATTCATACACCAGAGCAACATTCTCACACATTTATACACCAGAGCAACATTCACACATTCATACACCAGAGCAACATTCACACACATTCATACACCAGAGCAACATTCATACATTCATACACCAGAGCAACATTCACATATTCATACACCAGAGCAACATTCACACATTCATACACCAGAGCAACATTCACACACATTCATAAACCAGAACAACATTCACACATATTAATACACCAGAACAACATTCACACACATTCATACACCAGAGCAACATTCACACACATTCATACACCAGAGCAAAATTTTCACACATTCATACACCAGAACAACATTCACACAGATTCATACACCAGAGCAACATTCACACACATTCATACACCAGAGCAACATTCACACACATTCATACACCAGAGCAAAATTTTCACACATTCATACACCAGAGCAACATTCACACACATTCATACACCAGAGCAAAATTTTCACACATTCATACACCAGAACAACATTCACACAGATTCATACACCAGAGCAATATTCACACACAATCATACACCAGAGCAACATTCACACATTAATACACCAGAACAACATTCACACACATAATACACCAGAGCAACATTCACACACATTCATACACCAGAGCAAAATTTTCACACATTCATACACCAGAACAACATTCACACAGATTCATACACCAGAGCAATATTCACACACAATCATACACCAGAGCAACATTCACACATTCATACACCAGAGCAACATTCACACATTCATACACCAGAGCAACATTCACACACATTCATCCACCAGAGCAACATTCACACACAATCATACACCAGAGAAAATTTCTCACACATTCATACACCAGAACAACATTTACAGATTCATACACCAGAGCAAAGTTCTCACACATTCATACACCAGAACAACATTCACACATTCATACACCAGAGCAACATTCACAGATTCATTCACCAGAGCAAAATTCTCACACATTTATACACCAGAGCAACATTCACACATTCATACACCAGAGCAACATTCACACACATTCATACACCAGAGCAACATTCATACATTCATACACCAGAGTACTATTCACATATGCATACACCAGAGCAACATTCACACATTCATATACCAGAGCAACATTCACACACATTCATACACCAGAGCAACATTCACATATTCATACACCAGAGCAACATTCACACATTCATACACCAGAGCAACATTCACACACATTCATAAACCAGAACAACATTCACACACATTCATACACCAGAGCAACATTCACACACATTCATACACCAGAGCAACATTCATACATTCATACACCAGAGTAACATTCACATATGCATACACCAGAGCAACATTCACATATGCATACATCAGAGCAACATTCACACATTCATACACCAGAGCAACATTCACACACATTCATACACCAGAGCAACATTCACACATTCATACACCAGAGCAACATTCACATATTCATACACCAGAGCAACATTCACACATTCATACACCAGAGTAACATTCACACACATTCATAAACCAGAACAACATTCACACACATTAATACACCAGAACAACATTCACACACATTCATACACCAGAGCAACATTCACACACATTCATACACCAGAGCAACATTCACACATTCATACACCAGAGCAACATTCACACATTTATACACCAGAGCAACATTCACACACATTCATCCACTAGAGCAACATTCACACACAATCATACAACAGAGAAAATTTCTCACACATTCATACACCAGAGCAACATTTACAGATTCATACACCAGAGCAAAGTTCTCACACATTCATACACCAGAACAACATTCACACATTCATACACCAGAGCAACATTCACACATTCATACACCAGAGCAAAATTTCACACATTTATACACCAGAGCAACATTCACAGATTCATACACTAGAGCAACATTCACACATTCATACACCAGAGCAACATTCACACATTCATACACCAGAGCAACATTCACACATTCATACACCAGAGCAAAATTTTCACACATTCATACACTAGAACAACATTCACACAGATTCATACACCAGAGCAATATTCACACACATTCATACACCAGAGCAACATTCTCACATTCATACACCAGAGCAACATTCACACACATTCATCCACCAGAGCAACATTCACACACATTCATACACCAGAGAAAAATTCTCACACATTCATACACCAGAGCAACATTCTCACACATTCATACACCAGAACAACATTCACAGATTCATACACCAGAGCAAAATTCTCACACATTAATACACCAGAGCAACATTCACACACATTCATACACCAGAGCAACATTCTCACACATTCATACACCAGAGCAACATTCTCACACATTCATACACCAGAACAACATTCACAGATTCATACACCAGAGCAACATTCACAGATTCATACACCAGAGCAACATTCACACATTCATACACCAGAGCAACATTCACACATTCATACACCAGAGCAACATTCACACACATTCATCCACCAGAGCAACTGTGGTGTAATATTTTATATGTTATGTGTTTTAAACTATAACATATAAAATATTACACCACAGCAACATTTACACACATTCATACACCAGAGAAAAATTCTCACACATTCATACACCAGAGCAACATTCTCACACATTCATACACCAGAACAACATTCACAGATTCATACACCAGAGCAAAATTCTCACACATTCATACACCAGAGCAACATTCACACACATCCATACACCAGAGCAACATTCTCACACATTCATACACCAGAGCAACATTCTCACACATTCATACACCAGAACAACATTCACAGATTCATACACCAGAGCAAAATTCTCACACATTCATACACCAGAGCAACATTCACACATTCATACACCAGAGCAACATTCACACATTCATACACCAGAGCAACATTCACACATTCATACACCAGAGCAACATTCACACATATTCAAACACCAGAGCAACATTCACACACATTCATACACCAGAGAAAAATTCTCACACATTCATTCACCAGAGTAACATTCACACATTCAAACACCAGAGCAACATTCACACACAATAATACACCAGAGTAACATTCACACATTCATACACCAGAGCAACATTCTCACACATTCATACACCAGAGCAACATTCACACATTCAAACACCAGAGCAACATTCACACACAATAATACACCAGAGTAGCATTCACACATTCAAACACCAGAGCAACATTCACACACAATAATACACCAGAGCAACATTCACACATTCATACACCAGAGCAACATTCTCACACATTCACACACCAGAGCAACATTCACACACAATAATACACCAGAGTAACATTCACACATTCATACACCAGAGCAACATTCACACACAATAATACACCAGAGCAACATTCACACATTCATACACCAGAACAACATTCTCACACATTCATACACCAGAGCAACAATCACACACAATAATACACCAGAGTAACATTCATACACCAGAGTAACATTGTCACACATTTATACACCAGAGCAACAATCTTACACATTAATACACCAGAGCAACATTCTCACATTCATACACCAGAGTAACATTGTCACACATTCATACACCAGAGTAACATTCACACATTCATACACCAGAACAATTTTCACACACATTCATACACCAGAGCAACATTCACACACATTCATACACCAGTGCAACATTCAGACATTCATAAACCAGTGCTGTGTCACTGGAGGCAGGGTGCTTATTGAGGATTAAGAACGAGAATCGAACCGCCAACTTTCTGGTTATAGGACGATCGCTCTACTACCTGAGCCACTGCATCTGTTTTGATCATCTTTCTGATAATGAAGCCAAATATTAATTTGAATGAAGCTGACATGAAATTGTTCTACAAACATATTTATTTCCACAAGAGCTCAAATATTTTCTATCGATACAAATTATATTGATATTTGATGTTTTTTCCCTTTTCCTTTAATGATTTGTAACTGACAGATGATACATAATAATAAAGATTTTTTAATGTATTGCAGGCCCAAGTTTCCACCATTCTGTCCTTGTAATATATATATAAAAAAATAGCTTCATTGTCCAATCCAGTGGGCGATTCAATACAATAGGTTTCGTGCAAACACATGGCACGGAGTGTGGGCTGAATATAGAGCGAAGTGCTAGTTGTTTATCAGAAGTGCACGGTGCTCTTCCTCACACACACAACCACTATCTCGTCCTGTACCGCCGCCTAATGCAAAAGGTAGCACCCACGCAAAGTCGCAAACACACACCATACAGACACCTTGCAGAGACGTGCACCCACACAATCTCCTTGCACTCTGCTACGCTCTCTATTGTGTCCTCCTTTTTATGGCTTTTTTCATTTGTCTTGTTCCTAACAGCTTCAATAGATCTTTTCGTATATACACAGGGCACACTATGTACAGTATACATCACTTAAAGTTGCATTGTTTTATACTGTTTCCTCTTCACATGCTCCTGTACACGGGCAAATAATTTGTTTTTATAGACACCCAACAAGGCATTGTGTTGTGAGCTCTATAAATAGAACAATGGCTGATAGTGGAGCGTGTTGGTGGCGCTGTGCGACCGTCCGACCAGCTGCAGGGGTTTGCTTTATCATTATTTCAATTGTTGGAGTAAGACAGGGTGACATATGTGTTTTCTGAACATGAAAAGTGATTTTACAGTCATTAAATTAACGTTGCAAACTAACTAACAACTAACTAAATAAACTGCAGTAACTATGCTGCCATAGATAAACAGCAAATAAAAGAATACGTAGGACTTCTCAACTGTTGAAGGAGTTTGAAATACTGCGGTTGCGGTCCTGAAACTTAGCCCAGTGTATCATCTTTGTCACAAGCCTTTTGTTGCCTCTGATTTGTGAGAGTCATGTTAATATTGTTTATTTTTAAATACAAGTCTGATGAAAGGCACTAGCCCAAAATGTCATATGTGGTGATAGTAATAAAAAAATCTGGGAGCTTTATTTGTTGTTGTGCGGAGACCTCTTTAGTTTTTCTGGGTCCGGCACACAGGCCCACTTGCTTTGGAAGTGCGTGTCGTTTTTCTGTTTCTAAATACAAGTCGTACTCTTGCCATGTGGACAACAATATTACGAATATAAATTTACGCGAAGTAGCCTTATGTCTTTTCATGTGTATTCAGCCATGCTTCATAATAAACACTAGATTACTGTTGGAACAATCACTGCCTAGAACTTAAATTGACTCAATCTTTTCAATAAACAGTGGGCTTTCATCTGTGCTTTCAGTTAAACATTACATTATTGTAGGACTTGTATCTTATAAAAGTATGAAGCATAATCAGAAATCATTGTGAAGCAAGCAGAACATTCAAACTCTTATTTAACATAGTTGGATATACTTGGATATGACTGAAGAAAAATTCCAGCACAGAGTACATTCTGTTTTTGGAAGCAGCTGGTGATGGTTGACCTGGGTATGACATTTCCACTGTTGCTGATCATTGTCAAACCAATAAACAACCTTTGTCAACCCGTCATTTGATCCAGATCAATATGAATATTGAAAATAAATAGATGCATTCCCATTGACAATTTTTAGGTTTTTGCCCAGTGGGAAAGAAGGTTTAGGAAACTAGTGTGTCAAACAAAACATGTCAATGAGCGTGAGACGTTTGGATATTATTCCTCTCTCCCTGAAATGACATTAAAACAGAATTGTAAGATTCCACTAAACCAAAAGCTAATGATAGTCAGGTACAACACAAAGGCTGTTTGTAGTGTTTCCTCTCAATGTCCCAGGCTGCTGCTGATATGAAAGCTGTCTGACTCTTTTGCAGATGCCAGATGTGTCGGGTGCCCTCCCCTCTCTGTCCCCTCCCTCTGGTTCCTGCAAGGGCGCAGGGTCTCAATCAGAGCATCAGGGCTCCAGGAACCAGAGGACACAGCAGTGTCTCTGTGTCGCCCAGAGAAGTGCAGCCTTGTCTGGGTCAGTGCATCTGCGAGCCTGGGGGCGAGCTGGGGGCAAGGCGAACCCTGGTGCCCCTGCATGCCGCCTCCACGCAAGGTCAGCGCAGCTCCACACAGCCCCAGAGAATAGTACAGTACTCTCACTGCATGGTGAAAGACCTTTTAGATAAGGCTGTAAGAATATAACAGATGTACAGTATAGAGACAATCTATTTTTACTTTTTACAAAAACCTAACCCACATAAACAAGCTAGGCCTAAACTCACAACTGGTCATTACTCATCAGTATTTACCCGAACCAAACCAAGTCCAGCTCAAACCCATGAGTGAAAGCAAAGACTGAGCTTACCTAAGGGTACACTTACACTGGCAATCCGTACAATGCCCATGGCACGTTTGACTAATGTGAACAATTATGTGCTCCAAATCTGGTGTAGTGTGAGCTGTCAAAGATTGAGTCTGAACCTCCCTTTTTTGGTCGGGAATGTTCCTATTTATTTCAGACTGGTTGGAGATCATCTGGGCATGAACATCACTGAAGAGAGTCAATGGAAATGACAGGTACTTAGATGTAGTTACTGGGGCACAGGGGGGTCTGCCTGAGTGCCAGACAATGGAGACAGTGGATTTAGGTCTAATATACAATATACAAGTCCTAAACATATCAAAACCGATAATTAAAAGAGAAGATGCAGGTAGTGTTTACAACTTTATTGAACTTTATGGGCTCCTAGTTGCCCATAAAGTCCTCTGTAATGTCATTGTCTGTTTATGAGTATAAAAGAACTGCATGACAAAGCTCATTTAACGTCAGTGCTCCTTACACTGCTGTTTCTTCATTAAAACATACAAGAGGAAGTCACTCCGTCAGCTGCCATAATAGTGCTGTTGTTTTCAGATTGGCCACCTGACAATATCATCAGATTCTCTTTATGTGTGTCACCATTCAATTTCAAAATATGGGGTAAAATGACAACTGAACAAGAAACATGATCTAGGCCAAGAAAAATCGAACTAAACCCGGCACAAGCACTTAAAAATTTACAATGGTACTCCATAGCATATTGTGCCCTCCCATCCATCCCATTACAAGTGCCCTATTTAAAACACTGAAACAACCTTGGCTGTCATACAGGTTGGGATAGTGCTGCCATTTGAATCCAAACTCCATCGGCAACACAGACAAGCCTCCACATGCTCCAAAGCCACAGATGTGCATTCTTTCCCACAGCAAAGTGAAACCGGCTTGTCCTTGTTTCCCCTGGGAGCGGCAGTGGGTTAAGGGTGGCGAAGGGCAGCACGTGCTCCAGGCCTGTTGGCTCACTGTCTCAAGCCCCTGGCTCTCTGGCTCGGGGCCCACACTGTGACACTCTGCACCTGGGTGCGCTACGCTAGCTAGCAGCAGCTACTACCACATGACACACAGGAAACCCAGAAATAACTGCTGAGTGTATTCAGAGTGAGTAACCACTACTGGGGCTGTGCTGCTGACAGGAAAGGGTAAAGGGAGAGCTGGAGGATGTTCGCTGGAATGGGGACTGTGAGAGGTGATGCTGAGGCTAGTCGGATGTTAGCACCTGTGCAAACTAACAAGCACTTCACACTCTATGTTTAGTAAATTTACATGATGATTGTGCATTTAGAGGATGTACTACAGTAGAAATCAACTCTACATTTTGTGAAATACAGTACCTGTTGTTCCTAACTTTCTAAAGCAATTTCATCATCTGACCTTTTTTATTTAATTTGAACCATGAACCATGTCAGCATAGGGGGCCCTGAAACCTTTGAGACTAGCCATGCTAACCCTAAAAAGTATAATGTTACCCTTTCAATGATTGCATTGATGCTAGTCATTGCCACCAATATGTTGTTTGGTCCTTGGCAGCTTACTTTTAGAATGAACGGGATAGTTAGACCAAAATAGCAGACACTGAGACAAAATGGCAGTTCAAAAGGTTTATTAACAGACAGGAGCTGGAGATCCAGGGGATGGTGGAGTACAGGAGGAGGCGGCCGGGCAGGTGTCTGGAGCTGCGACAGAGTTCTGTGCAGAGAAAAAAAGTAGGTCACTTTTCAAATATAAGAATATCCAAAGTAAAAGAAATTAGAGCCACACAGTGGACCACAAAAGATAATCAGGCAAAGAGTGGAGGACTGAAGAGGGTTCTTATTATGTAGCAGCACAGCTTATACTGCATTCAAGTGCCCCTTAGAAGACAGTTTCTAAGTGTTTAGTTGCTGGTTGCAAAGGATGTAATCAATTGTAGTAAAGTACCCACATTTATCAGCATTTAATGCTAATGTTAAGTCAGATTTAAAGTAACACTACATAACTTTTAGCTAGTAGCACTGCGTGATTTTAAATTCCAAAAATATACATTTTTGTATTGATTTAATGGTTCTTAGGCGTGATTGGTATACTCATACCTATTTCAGTGACACAATCCCCTCAGCTGGACAGAAAACTCTGATATAAATAATTTATAATTCCATGCCACCAGGACAAGCAGACCTCTCCTGAGCGACACGCTCAGCAGCTTAAACACAGGGAGCAGAAATAGGCCGATACACACAGGTGTATTTGTACGACATGCACTAAAATTACCCTACCATTTCAGAAGACTTGTTTATTTCTTCCAAACCTGCCGGTTTTGGATAGTTTTCTCTCAATAACAAACAAGACAGTTTGTAGAAGGATCTGTGCCCCTAGTGGCTAGAAGTTACACATTTAACTTACACAAACTAACAATCAATTTCCATACACCTTGAAGTGCAGTGTATCCTGTTGTCAACCTTATTTTTAATGTGTATTGATGTACCACTACAGAGCTGATTGAGCAAGAATCAGTTACTTTTTCCACTTGAGCAACTTCATCCGGGTTCATCTGCAGTGTTATCAGGCCTGTCCATCTGGCCTTTGAATCACCCTGACCTCACCTCGCACAGGTGGCACGGCAGCAACTACGCACAAAGGCACCAGCAGCCATTAGTGCAGTGTAGGAAAGAGTTGTGCAACACGTGGGCTTCAGTTGCTGTTGTGCTGATGTGTGATTCAAAGGAAGGAGGACACAAAACAAGACACACATTTATATCATCTGCACAGCACCACCATTTCATCTAATTTACGCCAGCACTGCAGATTGAATCTAGGTGTGCCGAGTCTGTTAACAGTATATGGAAGATGGTGATATCAGGGCACAGTGTAGTTTAGTTAAATGTGTGGAAAGAATGGCAGGGTTTAAATAAAAACAAAAGGATTTGCTGGTTAGAGTAAAGTAAATGAGATCGAAGTGAAGTGAAGTGTAAGGAGGGATGGCACTGGTGGCACCAGGAGGAAGCTGGGTCTCATGCTTCTCCATGCAGCTGCTCCCGACACCCACACTCTTCCTGTTGGAGTGCGAGTGTATTCACATGTGTGGTACAATTCAGTGCCACTTTACACTTGTATTCAAGGAAGACTACCACTCACTGTTGTACCTCAATCTGTCATATGTATGTATGTATTAAGTGTAATATTCAACAGTGATACACATATGACATTGTATAATGTCATATAATGCTCGATCAAATAAACTGTTCTTCTTTGCATTGAATGAATTTGCTTTTGAATGTACTTCCTTAAAGCTCCACTACCTGTCTTTTTTTTGTCCCTGTCTCAGACACCACTCTCCCCCAAAAGCTGCCTAGGGACCTCTCCTACTTCTCTCTTATAAAAAAAATAAACCGGACCAACTTTCCCTCCACAAAATACTAATACAGTACACCAAACTGAAGTTTACAGCTTAGCATTAGCTTAGCTGTGACTTTAGCGTCAGGACAGCAATTACCTCCTCGTTATTGAATTGATAGTATTTATCCCCGTTTTACATAGCCTCCCTTTTCTCTGCTGATATTTTTCTTTTTTGAGCTGTTTCTCTGTTAAAAGATATATTCAGTGCCGAAAATACACTTCATCAGCAGCTATTACACTTCCTGGACGTCACATCACAAGCCGGTGTAGACCAATGGGAGTTCTCCTTTTATGAGCATGTGATGTGCATGCATGTGACTGGACAAATTTTTCCATTCCTAAGGCATCTGGACTCCCCCATCAGCCCTGAAAATAATGCTGTTTCATATTATCAGACTTACATTAGAACATTCATTCATTTTCTACCGATTGGTCCCGTTAGGGGTCACAGGTGACTGGAGCCTATCCCAGCAACTTTGGACCTGAGGCGGGGTACACACTAGACAGTTAGTCGCAGGGCTGACATTTAGACATAGACAGACAACCATTCACTCACTAGGGATTTGCCACTTGTCCTATACATGCATGTGTTTGGACGGTGGGTGGAAGTACTTGGAGAGGACCCTTAGTAACACGGGGAGGACATGCAGACTCCTCACAGAAAGGCCAGGCTGGCTGAGGATGTTTGAGTCGGCCTGGGTTTAAACTCACAATCTTTTTGCTGTAAAAGCAGGAGCGCTAACCACTTTGACACCTTTTACATCAAAAGAAAATATTAAAAATAAACCATTACACACACGCCCACACACGTGCACACACATGCACACACATGCACACACACACACGCAGCAGACGGCTGTTCATTTCCTGGTTTGGGGAACAGTTGGACTTAGATGTCAGACCTTCAGTAAGTGCCAACCTTGCACCTTTTGCATATGTTTATAGCATACTAATAACTCAACTGCTTGTCTCTTGAACTGTCTTCTTATTTATCTAATATCAGTAGGCCTTTGAAATATATAAAACAAGCTGTCAAATCCTTTTGAAGATCTCATAGGAAGTTACTTTCTCCTGCCAGGCTGCGTCTTTTCAAAGAAACTCTGACCTCAAAAAACATCCGCCGACTGGCCTCACATGAGTGAATGGAAAGGTTTGAGGTGAGAGTGTGGCCGCACTGAGGTGTCAGAGCAGTGTGTACAATGTGTGTGTTACTCTGTGTGTTGTTTATGTGTTTGGTGGACTTTCTCAGTTTCCATCACACTCAAATACAATGGACCGCATCACCGTTATAACTGACAGCTGGGTTTGTCTTTGTTTCCATTCAAGGTTGAGGTTCATCTCATGCTGCAAAGAAAGTCTGCCTTTAATATATTACTACTTAGGTTTATTCTTCAGTCTATTGAACATTTTATTCACATAATAGGAAAAAGTTAGATATAAAATGTGTGCATGTAAAAAAAAAAACATCTAAATAGGTTTTTGGGACATTTTGACTAAATGTTTTTCTTGGTACTGTTCTTCTTTGTAAAGTCACTGTGGTTGGAGGCTGAGGTAGGATACTGTACATCTGCTTGACGCTCCATAATGATGTGGAGCGACGTGTGCCGCTCCAAAATGTGTGCAATGCTAGTGCCACTTAAGCCTGGATGGCATCCATCTTTTGGTTGAATTAATATGGCCATGATTGGTGATTTTCCAATATTTAACAATTCTACTTAAAAAGACACATTTAAACAAATTGTCAACTTAAACTGTAATTTTATGTAAGCATGAATTATTACACATTGTATTTATTACAGCAGTAGTGGGCAAACTAAGGCCTGGGGGCCACATGCGGCCCATTGGGCGGTTGAATCTGGCCCAATTAAGAAGTTTCCTAATAATTTATTGATAATTAAACAAAAACATTTTTCCTTCAATATTCTGCAGTGATCTTTCTTAAAGCTACCATCTCTACTCTGAGAGATGGTTTTCACTGGTTTTAGAACAAACTGCGGTGCAGCTGGGACTGTGGGGTTAAAAATACATTGAATAATTATTGAACAAATTACCTATAGTTCAATCTTTAAACTATAAGAAAAAGAAATGTGTTTTTATTGAGCATAAATTAGTTCACCTTGGTGGCTCAGCCCTCCACAAGAGTTCTATGTTCTAATGTGGCCCTTGAAGAAAAATAATCACCCACCCCTGTATTAGAGGGTGCATGGTGGCAGAGTCAATTCCTAGGCACACTGTAAAAAGCCTTTTTTGAGGGTAGTAGATTTAAGCCAAACCATTTATTTTGCCTACTTATGTATTTTACATCAAAGTAAAAGATAGATTTGACCCATGTTATCCCTTTCTTAACAGTAAAGAACGTTACCTATAAATGCAAAATAATGGTTACCCAATTATTGGATATATACTGGTATATATATATATATATATATATATATATATATATATATATATATAGGCTTCTTTCCTTTAGCCCTGCCTCTCTATTCAAATTCTTCTTGAACAAAGAGTGAAGGGTCTGAAACCATGACTGACAGTCACAGAGACCTGACAGAGCTGTACTCTATTTTTCAGATATTCTTACTGAAGACTCAGACAGAGTCCACTTTTAAAACACTATCATGACCTGTTGGTGAGTTATAGTTCATTAGAGTCTCAGTGGTTGTTATCAGAGAAAGACTGAGCAGTTGTTGAAAGTGGACCAATTATTAATATTTGTTGAATTGTGTCATGATTTAAGCTGCTATATTCCATTACTCTATGTTCTAGAGTACTACTTATTACCCTCTTAATGAGGATCTCTGTTTGTCACTGTTACAAAATACAGGCAGAACACATGAGCAGTAACATTATAGTGTAACTTTCAGTCATGTCACTTGCTTCTTCTACCCAGGCCCAGGTGCCTAATCAGATTTAATAAGAGGTGCTTGACCTGAACTCTACATACAACATTGGTTTAGGCTGTGTCCAAATGCACTCCCTCGTCCCTAACCCCTCAATCACATTTTAGTGCAGCACTATAATGAAGACTGTATTGTATAGTGCCTCAATTATTTATTTAACCTTTATTTAACCAGATAAAAAGACTCATTGAGACTAAAAATTTCTTTTTCAAGAGTGACCTGGCCAAGACAACTGCAAATACAATTTAAAAAACATACATGACATCAACAAAACAAATGATATTTACAGTCAATGTGTACAAGTTTAAAAACAGTTACATTTTCCAAGTTCATTGAGTTCATGCTTCTTTAGAATAGATTTAAATTCTCCCAAAGTCACAAGTTCAGAAAGATTTAGGTCCTTTTGCAGTTCATTCCATGCACAGGGGGCAGTGACTGAAATGCTGCCTTACCCAACTTTGTTCTGACTCTGGGAACCACCATCAGTATGTTCTTTTGAGAACGCAGAGCATACTGTTGTTGATTTTTACGCATGTATGTGCAGAGGTAAGATGGGAGGAGTCCAAGAATACATTTATAGATGAAAGTCAACAAATGAGACCACCTGCGAACATACAAGGACGGAAACTCAGCTGCAGCACACAATGTACAATGATGAACACGATTTCCACAACCAGTCATAAAACGTAAAGCACAATGATAAACAGTGTCCAGCTTTTTTAAAAGACGATCAGATGCATTTATAAAAAGGAGATCGCCGTAATCCAATAAAGGTAAAAAAAAGTTGCAGAAATTAAATGTTTCCTGGTATAAACAGAGAAAGATGTTTAATTTCTGAAAAGAAAACTGAGCTTTAGCTTCAGTTTACGTATAAGATGCTCAATATGTTGTTTAAAGGACAAATTAGTGAACGGTTTGGGACACTAAACTGTTTTTCTGCTACCAGTAGTCACGTGACTCTCTAACATATATGTTAAAAATATAGACTTCTGTAATAAATCGCAACACCTGTTATATAAGTATTAATATAAATAAGCTTATGTGTTTTGTTCAACAACTCTTGTTATATTAATGACCAAAACTGACTGGATTATTGCAGCTCTTTAATACTTTAAGAGGGATACTCTCAAAGATCTGTCTGTTTGATTTAAGGTAAGCTAACGTCAGTGATTTTACATCATAGTGGTTTATTTATCACAATTTCAAACTTGTCTCTTACTCGTTTCATTCAAACCTGTTGTGTACAGTTTAAAGACATGTCACAGTCGCGCTGCTCTCCTCCATTGATTGTATAGAATTAGCTCACCTCTGACAATTCGCAAAGCATTATGGTCTTTTTTGACTGTCTAGTGACCATTGCTGCTCACTACTTTTACTAATGCATTGTGGGAAACTTTGAGTGCACTGACATTAAGTCAGTAGACATTCGGACACCACTACAAAAGGGCGTAATCACTATATAGTGCACTATGTGTTGATTCGGACACAGCCTTAGTCTTAGCAAGTCCTTTGTCCCTCTGACGTTACCAAACCACAAAGACTACGAATCCTGTGACCTGCTACATCCTGTCTGGTTTCTGTGCTCATATTATCAAGTTTAGACCAGCATCTCACTGAAACAATAGTGTTAAAAAGTCCTATGCCTTACAAGTAAATGTATTTCTCTCCAAGAGGTGCAATTTTGGCAATGCAGACCAAAATAGCATTGCATTAACCACTCAAAATCACACATTATGCATAAACAAGATTTCTATTTCTACAAACATTTAGCCGAGCTATGCAAGCTACAAGTCACTGAATGTTCAAAACTATATGCCCGTGCATTGTTTTAGGACCTGTTCTTCCCCATCAAAGACTGATAAATAAAAGTCTAGCTGTAGAACGCTGACTTTCCTCAACAAGAAGTTTTTTGCAACCTCTAAGTGATAATGAATGAATGAGAACTACTGCTGCTTTTAGGGACTGTACCTGGCAGCCTCTTTAATAGTTAATAGTCTTCCTGACTTCTTCACTCATCTGTCAGTTTGTCACACACACTGCCCTTCTTGCTGTGTGAGTTTAAGACTGAGAGAGGTTTGAGCCAGGGGAGAGTGTGAGCTGCGGTGAGCCACAGACCAAAATAACTGGTACTTTAAAAAAAAAAAAAAGAACACATGTGCATCCACCCACACATAAAGTCACACACGTGCTGTCACGGCGGCTCTCACACTGGGCTCCTTTTACATACAGATCCCTGGAGAGAACTGGAGTGGATATATTTGGACAATGTCACTACAGTTTGTAAGTGTTCTTATCCCGAGTTGGAAAAGGATCTGCAGATACGCTTTTTAAAAGTAGGGCATTCTGTTGACAAGTCTGTCTAATAGCCCAGTCGGTGGAGTGCATGCCAAACACGTGGGAGACCTGGATTCAGAACTCACTTGGGTCATTTGCTTAATGTCATTCCCCTCTCTCTCTCCCCCAGTTTCCTGTCAAACAACTGTCTAGCCCAAATAGTATCTTTATCTACTAAATCTAACTCTGTTTAACATGTTTACTCTTGAATTACATTAAGTCAGTTTATGATCAACTCTTTTTGGACAATTTCACTAAATAGACTTTTCAAATAGTCAATACAAAACTGGAGTAATATGATGTAATATGATCATTTTTTTCAGTTCAGACAAAAAAAGTAGACAATAACTAGTCACTGCCCACGATCACTGTTATTAACAAAGTAACAGGAAGCAGCAAGCTGTCAGTCACACCATCAGTTGCCACAATGTCATACTTTACTTACATACATACTGTAGTAAAAAAAAAAAAATAGTAGTCATGGCTAACTCCCTAACTCTTTGAGTGTGTCCTTGAGCCAACCTGTGATAAACTGGTCAGCCACAAAAGCTATGTTATTATTAAAGTGAAAGGCAGCATATCGCCACCTACTGTAGTGGAGACAGCATCTAATTAAAGTGACACTAGGGCTAACAAATCCATACTGTGCCTAAGCCTTTCACTGAGGATCCCAAACCAGCTTTAAGCCAGCTTGCACCTAGAGCATTGTGCTGTACCATGGGGGAATAAATGATAGAATTATTCATTAAGCAGCAGCATCAAGCACAAGTTACGTGAATGCCACATGTGTTTGTACTTGCAACATGTTCACAATCATTCCCTGCCTGGGCCCTCCTTTTCCAACCAACCCATTTAAGAGCACTTCCTTTAGTCAGACTTGCCATGTTGTAGGTGTGAAATATGAAAACTGTACAGACTGCCAGTGTGAATGTCACCTTAGTCAAGTTGAGAGTGTAGCTTGACTAAGCGGTGCATGTAAGTATAGTTATTCAGCCTCAATTCTTTACTCCTCGCTTGCATCGGAAGTTATTCTCCATGTGCCATCTTTACCACTGTACCAAAGCAATTCTTAACAACTCTCTGAGGAGCGAGGAGGGAGAACAAAGGAGTCTTCTGCAAGACGACATGAACGAGGATACACCAAAGTATCCTACGCAGATGTCAAACTCAGTAAGAGGCCTGGCCATGCCTCACACTATTGGACAAGAGTTTATTTCATATTTACTGTTTGAGCCTCTTGTTGCTTTTTGTCTTGTTCAGTTTGTCATTAACTTAAGCCCATCGACTTTAAGTTTGACATCAATGATTTAAATGGTGTAATCAAGCGCTAACTCTAGCCCGACTTGTGGAAACGACGCGTCTGCCTCTATCACTATCCACTTTTTGTGTCCAATCAGCTGTGAGCTACACTGTTGACTCTGTGTGCCTCTCGTTTTCTCTGGTGACAGAGCCTGCAGCCTCCTGTCAAGCTGGCATAGTGGCATCATTCTAAAACTGGTATTAGGCATTTCCTGCTGCGTCCGTTGGCGGGTGTAAGGGGTGTGTGTGTGTGTGTCGGGGCGGAACGCACCTGGTCCGCGCAGCTGTGGGGATCCTGGCGGGGGGGAGACACAGAAAGACAGAGATAGAGGAAGGAGAAGAAAGAGAGAAGGATGGGAGGAGACGAAAAGAGGCCTTGTGTGCTGTACTGGGGCCGACCAGTTCTGAGATGAGGCGGTGGGATACATGGGCTCGGGTTTGAAGAAATCACAGTTCAATTTTAAATTCACAAACTTTGTAAGAGCTGCCCTTTAACATGCTCTGATTTCTGTTAGCTGTAATTCATTTGACATTTCAGCTCAGTCCATTAATCTTAAAAACTGACCCATATTAATTCTTAAAATGGTGTCATTGTTGAGCTCTTCAGCAAAAAACTTTCTGCAAAGATAACTAGCTACAAGAAAGTTTCAGAGTCAGTTGGGACAGAAAGCAACAAGGTGGCAGCTCCCTCATTTCTGATGTTAGGTTAATACTAACAATAGCTACATTTACACTAGATCCGTACAGTAGGAGCCAGGTCAAGTAAAGTCAGAGAAGTGTACTGGTCCCAAGTGTGTGGTCCTCTTTCCTAAATGTGGAAGCAGCCTGTTGATTGGATGATAGATAATAAACCTTACTTACAAAAAACTAGAAGTAAGAAGGAAAAACATTTAACATAAAGAATTTATCACATGAAGTATGCCTTGTTCTTGTGCCAAACTGTCATATTCCAACAGAAAACATAATGAATGTTGTACGTTCTTTTCCCAAAACTAACAAAAGCTAACCAATGTATTTATCAATCAAACGTTCACACTTTAGTCACATCACATGTGGTACTCCAAGCTGCAGCAACACTATGTTTTATCAAAGGCTCAACATTACTGATGAGCCAGAATGATGCCAAACAAAACCCTTTTTCTCCCTTTCTCACATACCACTTCAAAAGACACTCAATGATAAAAGCTATGCATATAACATACATTACAGTTAGGGGACTGGCGACCGGAAACGGGAGGAAGGGAACATTTTCAGGGATGACTTTTGCTAAATGCATTGTATAATGGTAAAGTTCCTCAAAAACGTCCCTCTTCCTGGGTCCCATTACTGCAAAACAATGTAGAACAAAACATACATAGACAAACAGTTTGAGAATGGGACATTTTCAATATAAAACAAATACTTTAACACCTTATTAATAATAAAATATAGATTTTCTAGATATAAAAATCAAATAATCTAGAGGTTGTATTTATTATTATTTTGCAATTTTTTCATTTGATTTGATTTGATTAGTGTCAAAGGTCATTTTAGTCTAATTTTAAACTGTTGAACATAGGATTATTGGACAAATTAAGCAAATTATGATCTCTTCATTGTTCAAGATTTATACCTACAAATATTATTTTCTCATTCAATTAATCAGTTTGTATAGCACTTAACGACAACAAAAAAGACCAAGCTTTACATTTAAAACAGAAGCGCATTAAAATTAAACAATAACTAAAAATAAATTACACAATAATAATCTTAAAAAATCTTACACAGAGCTGCAGTGTGTTAAAAGCCAATCTAAATAAGTAAACGTTTAACCTGGACTTGAACAGGGCAAGGTCAGTGAGAACACGCAGGTCTACAGGTAATGTGTTCCAGAGTTTAGGAGCAGTAACATTAAATGAACAATTGCCCCACTGCTTGTACCGAGACCTGGGAACAGCTAACTGCATCTGGTCAGCCGACCGGAGGGCTCTGCTGGGACGGTGGACACTTAAAATTTCACAAGCAGCTGCACTTTATACCAGTTGTAGACGATGGACAGAGGACTGTATGAGGCCAACATAGAGTGCGTTGTGTGAGCTCATAAAAATATGAATTGCCTTTTCCAAATGACATCTACCCACCAATATTAAACCGTTACCAAATGCTACTCATTCTCTCTTTTCCACAGTTCTGTCTGAGTGTGGGTGGGATGCAGTTCCTGTGCTCCTCTGCAGAGGGGGCAAGACATCTGGAAAAGTGGGAGAGCGGCGTTCCTTACCAACCGGCCTGGGACATGGGGACACTCTCAGAGTCATCAGAGCCTATTTCACAGCTGGACGACCAAGGAGCCGTCAGGAAAAGAAAGGTCAAATGACCGGGTCAAAGGTCAGGCCACAGACAACTCAGGAAGAGGAAAGGACTTTCAAAGTGATCATGTGTCACAGTCACATCTACTCAAGGCCTCGGCTCTATTGTTGAAACTGTGGCGCCTCTGTTCCACATTCAATACAAATCGAGCAAATCCAATAAATGCAACTTGTTTAAAGCATTAAACATTGTGGGATTAAAACTATCTTTGACCTCCCTCCACATAGCCAAGGCTGAGAACGCTGTGTATCTTGGTGTTTAGGGATCTGCAGTTTTAGTATGAACCAATAGATGTTCTTCACATGTCACTTTTGTCTCTACCAGCTACAATACAATTTTCAAACTAGTAACTGCTTGTGCCTTGAAAAACTAATATAGGGAGCTGGTTCAACTATAGGTCATAGTGTGTAAAGATAGTTGAAGCAGTGGAGCAACAGACACACAACAGGACGGATGCTATACTGAACAACATAGACCATCACCTGCATTGGGCTTTTGAACAACAGAGAGCAGTGGACGTCTGAGATCAGTGAGCTGCAGGACTAATTTTGGAACTACAAAATAAAACCCTGTTATTCTTCTTATGACAGAGCTGGGCACCCCTTCAGACTTGGCATTAAAATGCAGAGGAATCTGATGTACTCCAAAGTGTGAACAGACAGAATGCTTCCTGAATGAGGTGTGAATGAGTATGTCTCCTGTGTCACATTCACAGACCTCCTTCCTCTGTGACGTTGTGATATTGTGTTTATAGCCTCTTGTATTAGCGGCATGTGGTTGACTTGAAAGGTCTTAATTAGGTCTGTGTTTATCATGACAAGATTTGAGTTAGTGTGCTTACAAGAAACTCTATGTTAATATGACTACAAAGAATTATACATTTCCACAACAAAATGCAAACTCATATTTCTATGGGTATAC
This sequence comes from Perccottus glenii, assembly GCA_024416835.2. Classification (NCBI taxonomy): domain Eukaryota; kingdom Metazoa; phylum Chordata; class Actinopteri; order Gobiiformes; family Odontobutidae; genus Perccottus; species Perccottus glenii. The sequence continues at coordinate 7,181,747 of CM044565.2, read as the reverse complement.
CCAAAACACATTTGGATTCACACATGTTCAAATAAAAAAGTTCTCAAATCATGATGCAAAGGGGCAATAAAGAATAAAATGAAACGTCATCCTCAAACACATTCAGGTCACGTAAGCCCAAAGACATTCTTACTAGTGCTCATCTGGCCACACGTGGACTTTAGATTTCCAGATAAATGCCATTTTATGTAATATTCTGTTTGGTGCTGTTCTCTAAACCAAACTTTCTTTTCCTACAGATGTTCTGTTTCCATCATAACTTGATAAAGCATTAGAGAAAGATGTGGCAATTTCTTTGGCCCAGCGATAGTAATAATGACATTAATGAACAAATAATGAATGAATTACCTTCATTGTCCTTGAGAGGAAATTTGTCTTGGGCAGTTCCTACATTGTAACTGTACAAAAACAAAGACAGAACAGTAGCTAAACAAAATCAACAACACAATTTAAAAAGGTTCAGGCTTAAAGTTCTAATGTGCTGTGCAAGGGACGTAATGCAATGAAGCATTTTACAGAGAGAGTCATCAGAGAGAAAACCAGACATTATAAACATTTAAACCATTGGGTGCTGGGTTTAATTTCCCATGCGTAGCGGCCAACAAACAGCCTTCTTCAAGGTGTGTGTCCAGCACTTCCTTTCCCCTTTTTATAAGAGCTGCACAACACCTGAGCATGGAGGAAGTGAGATTAGCGCTCCAGCCTCACAGCAAGAAGGTCCTGGTTTCGATCCCTGGGCAGGGCAGGCCCATTCTGTGTGGAGTTTGCATGTTCTCCCCGTGTCTGCGTAGGTTTCCCCTGCCACTAAGTACACGTACAATAGTCCCCCTCCTCCCGTGGGGACTCCAATGCAAAGTTATCAGGCCAAAATAACCTTTTGATCACAGCAATTTGAGTAGTTTTTGTTGTCATTATGATTCCAAAGTGTCTGCGGGAAAAGGTATATGAAAGGAAAGGAAAGGGAAAGGAAACAGGATATAAAAAGATATCCAGGAGAATGCCAATCAGCAGTGTTCAAAGTCTAATAAAGAAGTGGAAAATGAGGGATTCTGTTGAAACCAAACCAAGGTCAGGTAGACCACAAATAACTTTAACTGAAATAAAGGACTCTCTGAAAAAAAGTTGTGTGGCTGTTTCAAGATCCACAAACAGGAGTCACTTAAAGAAAAATGGGCCGCATTATCGAGAAAGCCATTACAACGCAAATGCCACAAAGCATCCCTCTTACAATACGCCAAACAGCACAGAGACAAAAGCTCTTGAACAAAGTCATTTGGAGTGATGAGACCAAAATTTAACTTTTTGACCACAACCATAAATGTTACATTTGGAGAGGAGTCAACAAGGTCTTTGATAAAAGGTACACCCTTCCTACTGTGAAACATGGAGGTGGATCACTGATGGTTTTATATATATATATATATATATATATATATATATATATATATATATATATATATATATATATATATATATATATATATATATATAATAAAACCCTCAAACCTGAACATTTATGTAGTAAAAGGCTTTCTTAAGAGACACCTTAATGGTGAAAGAAAATAATGGTGTACATCTACATCTACACCATTATTAAGCAACTATTAGTGTGCAGAATTATTATGTAACTAAATGAAAAACAAAGATTTTCCCATCTCACTTGTTTATTTTCACTTGTTAAAGTGAGAATAATAATAAAATTCAAAATTTACAAATAAACAAAAAGAAAATAAAAAAATTTAAAAACTCAGTGACCAATACTGCCACCCTTCTTTTCAATAACAGTCACAAGCTTTCCATTCACGGAGTCAGTCAGTTTCTTGATCTGGTCAGAATCAACCTTATGTGCAGCAGCAACCACAGCCTCCCAGACACTGTTCAGAGAGGTGTACTGTTTACCTTTACTGTAAATCTCCTGCTTAAGAAGGGCCCAAAAGTTCTCAATAGGGTTTAAGTCAGGTGAAGAAGAAGGGGGGAGTTTCATCTTTAAGGCCTTTACTGGCCAGCCACGCAGTGGAGAACTTTGATGCATGTGATGGAGCGTTGTTTTGCATAAAAATCAAAGTCTTCTTGAAAGATGCAGACTTTTTCCTGTACCACTGCTTGAAGAAAGTGTTTTCTAAAACTTGGCAATAGCTCTGAGAGTTGATTTTTAGTCCATTTTCAACTCAAAAAGGTTCAACTAGTTCATCTTTAATAATACCTGGCGTCTGAGTCAAAGTGGAGCTCTGTGTCCGTTACTGATCCATCCATCTGGTCCGTCAAGAGTCACTCTCATCTCATCAGTCACAAAACCTTTGAAAAATCTGTCTTCAGATATTTCTTGGCCCATTCTTGACGTTTCATCTTGTGTGTCTTGTTCAGAGGTGGTTGGTTTCAGTCTTTCTTACCTTGGCCATGTCTCTGAGGACTGAACACCTTGTACTTGACACTCCAGGAGGTTGCAGTTGTGGAATATGGCAGCACTGGAGGATAATGGGTTCCTGGTAGCTTCACGTTTGATTCTTCGCAAATCTTTGGCGGTTAATTTGCATCTTTTCTTCTCGACACGTTTCTTGCGACCCTGTTGACTATTTGCTACAAAACGTTTTGATGGTTCTAGGATCACGCCCCAGTATCTTAGATATCTCAAGAGTGCTGCATCCATGTGAAAGACTTTTTACAATTTTTGACTTTCCAGAGTCAGTTAAATCTCTTTTTTGGCTCATTTTTCCTGAGCAGAAGAATCTGCCTAATAATTATGCACATCTTGATATAAGTGTTGATATCCTTAGGCCACACCCTCCCTCGTTACACAAATACACATTACCTGATATGCATTAAATCCAATAAGGATTCAAGTTTATACAGCTTGGAGTTGGAAATTATGGATAAAATGATAATATGGTCAAAATAATCACTTGCCTAATAATTGTGCATACAGTGTATATATTTATATAGTCAATCTCCTCATTCAAACATACGGTGGCCAGCAAACAGTGAATATACCAGTTTCAGGCGGTCACCACTTCTAATGTTCTTTTTTATGTGTTCTAGGCCCTTGACCATGAGACTATGTGGATTGCTATTGTGCTTCCGATAAAAATGTTTTGCAATTGGGTAGACAAATTGCATACCTATGCTCTGACACCCTTTTCTATAGACATCATGTAAATGGTGTGCATTTATATAGCACTTTTCTGTACCCTTCTCGGGCACCCAAAGCGCTTTACATTATGTTTCCATTCACACACATTCACACCGGGGGTAGACAGGGAGTGGGGGCTGCCATACACACAGCGCTCACAGCCTTCTGTAACCACCACCAAACTCACCTCTACAATCACACACATACCTACATCAGAGGCAAGGTGGGTTAAGTGTCTTGCCCAAGGACACAATGATAGTATGAACCAGGGAGAGCGTGAATCAAACCGCCAACCTTCCTTCCTACCAACGGCGTATTTGTAAAACTGACCAACTACGCCAAATCCGTTGGAATTGGCCATAGGGTATATTGTTTTTAAGCTAGTGGGGATGAAAGCTATCTTTTTTAACACTGTATTTCAATCAGTAGAATTCCGATAGGTCCAGGAAAATAATTGATGTTTGGGAATATTCTACACTTAGTTTGACATTAATTTTGTTATTGTTTAGGTATTCATGGAACTCTAATCATTCTGTATGAGAGCCAGTCCAAAACATCAAGATATCATCCATGTATCTCCCCTACCACTTTATTTTTTATCACCGAACATAGTATTGAAAACACAGTCATCCTCCCACTAACCTAAGAAAAGGTTGGCATGAGCAAAACATTTACCCATTGCTGAAAGATAGTTTTACGTAATACTTTTAGTTATTTAGTTGTTGAAGCGTTTCTTCAATGTATTTACTTTTATCCATTACAACAACTGCCCCTCCTTTGTCAGCTGGTTTTATTATGGTAGATTAATTCTTACCACTTAGTCCATTGCCAGTTTATGGGATTTTGTCAAGTTCTCTTTAACTTTCTGGTGAGATGTGTTAAATACTTTTTCAAAAATCAAAATCCACTTTCTTAGTAAAGGCAGTTATGGTCAAATTCAAAACTGGAGGCCTAAAATAAGATTTTGGTCTAAAAGATGAATTTTGGACAGTGCTAACTCTTTTCAAAGGGTTTTGATATTTCAGATGGTTTGGTTTCTTACTGGCTTAACCACACTCAAACACATAGAATCATTAAACAACAGTGCATTAACAGTCTTTTACAGAAAACCATATCAACACTGTCACATCCTTGAGAATTAAAACCTTTTGAGGGGTCCGGGGACTTCAGATTAAAAACAGCCTTTTGGCTAACTCTGGCTTTTTTAAACTTATGTATAATCATGTGTTTTATGAAATTGCACTGTCCTTTTCAAATAAACTAATCTAGGCACATATTTTTGCTCTTAAATGTAATGTACCCCTTGTTTAACCTGCTTATGTTTAGAAATATGTAAAAATAGTACGTACTTATGTACAGTAACTTTTACTTTGTTATATTCCAACACTTTTTTCATTGTGAAGTTCTACAAACTTCTACAAACTCTGGATACTATTCTGTACCCTTGGACTGTAAAAATAAACTTGGAGATACCTATGCCATTGTTGGGTTCTGAATTGGAGTCTCTTGCTCGTTCCGGACAGTCGGTCCATGACACTATAGTTCTCTATAGTCCTTCTATAGTCTCTCTACAGTATAGTCCACTGAAGTCCCAGGTACTTGTTTAAAAAAAAAGTGACTGTATTTGCGATGGACCTTGGTTCTTTGTCAGCGTCTGTAAAACTAAAGTTACAAACCTGGGAGTTAAAATGGATTGGGACTTCAATTTCAACACACAAATTGACGCAGTCTTCAAATACTTATTTTTTCAGTTGAGGCAGTTACCCAAGGTAAAGTCCATAATTTCTAGGCATAACTTTGAAATATTGATCCATGCCTTTATTATGTCACAATTGGACTACTTTAAAGCATTTTCTGCTTCTCTCCCGGTGTGTTTTCATGTTGATTTCTGAGTCTGTCCGACTTGCTCTACCCTCATCTTCCATCTTGCTCAGGTTGCCAGAACAGTCCCTGCTCACGGTCCCTAAGACCAAGAGAAAGCTTAGAGGTGACTGTGCTTTTTCAGTGGCTGTCCCCAAACTGTGGAACGAGCTGCCACTGCACATCAGGCAGGCCAACTCACTACTGCTTTTTAAATCACTTCTTAAAACACATTTCTTCTCTTTGGCTTTTAACACAGTTTGAGATGTTGACATTTACTGTGTTATTTTATTGTATTTTATTACTCTATTTTATTGTATCTTAGCCATATTGTTACTGCATTTCATACTTTCTCAGGTTCATATGTAGAGCTGGAATGCATGGCAGTGATTTTAGAAAATAGCAACTTTCTCACATGGCAACTTATATTCCAATATTTTGTAATATCTGTGTAATCACAGTGGAAAATATATCCCTGAATCAATGCCCTTTGTCACACATGAGTACTAATTAATTAAAAGAAAAGAAAAGAGAAGAGAATAACCTATTGTGGATTGCTTCCAACCCTCTGATATTAAATCCATATTTTGTCTAGAGTTAAACTTTTCTTGTCCCTGTATGTTGTCCATACTCACACGTAACTTTGTCTCATTAACTCAAGTTTACATGATTCAGTAATTTTCACGACAGCATTCCCTGAAAACTGGTCTTTTCCTGTAACTCTAAACTCTACTCCTTTACCTATCAGCAGTTTTCTTCTCTCTAATCTTTTCTTCTTTTATCTAATAGCTACCTTGGTTGTTATTGTTGGTGTTTTTAAATGACCTATTACCAAATGTACAATCTTATCAGCACAGGACAAGATGCTGACCAGCACGCATGACCAGTGATGCACGTGAGTGACCCAGGGTTCAATTAGCTCTGGGACGTCGACTCCTTTCATAGTGTGACCCCCTGCTGCTGCTGCTCGAGTGCTTTGAGGAACCAAGGAGGAGTGAACACCAAGAGCTGAGGAGAAGTGGTGCAGTGTGGGAACAGAGGTAAGGAATGGTAAATGGTAAATGGCATGCATTTATATAGCGCTTTTTTGCACCCATCTCTGGCACCCAAAGCGCTTTACATCGTGCTTCCACTCACCCCATTCACACACATTCACACCTGGGGCAGACAGAGATGGGGGCTGCCATACACACGGCGCTCAACCTTCTCCGACACATTCAAACACCAGTGCTACGGACACTGGACGCAAGGTGGGTTAAGTGTCTTGCCCAAGGACACAACGAAAGTATGAACAGGGCAGAGCGGGAATCGAACCGCCAACCTTCCGGTTTTATTTATATATATATATATACATATATATAAACACGTGGACAAAATTGTTGGTACCCTTCGGTCAATGAAAGAAAAACTCACAATGGTCACAGAAAAAACTTTATTCTGACAAAAATAATAATATATAAAAATTATATGAATGTTAACCAATGAAAATCAGACATTGCTTTTTACATTTACATTTATTCATTTAGCAGACGCTTTTATCCAAAGCGACTTACATTACATTACCAGTGTTACAATCACTGGAGGCAAGGTGGGTTAAGTGTCTTGCCCAAGGACACAACGACAGTATGAACTGTGGGGAGAGCGGGAATCGAACCGCCTACCTTCCGGTTGAAAGACGACAGCTCTACCCACTGAGCTACTGCCGCCCCGGCAGTTTTTAACCATGCTTCAACAGAATTATTTTAAAAAATAAACTCATGGAACAGGCCTAGACAAAATTGATGGTACCCTGAATTAATATTTTGTTGCACAACCTTTTGAGGCTATCACTGCAATCAGACGATTCCTGTAACTGTCAATGAGACTTGTGCACCTCTCAGCAGGTATTTTGGCCCACTCCTCATGAGCAAACTGCTCCAGTTGTTTCAGGTTTGAAGGGTGTCTTTTCCAGACGGCATGTTTCAGCTCCTTCCAAAGATGCTCAATTGGATTGAGGTCAGGGCTCATAGAAGGCCACTTTAGAATAGTCCAATGTTTTCCTCCTAACCATTCTTGGGTGTTTTTAGCTGTGTTTTGGGTCATTGTCCTGTTGCAAGACCCATGACCTGCGACTGAGACCAAGCTGTCTGACACTGGCCAGCACATTTCTCTCTAGAATCCCTTGATAGTCTTCAGATTTCATTGTACCCTGCACAGATTCAAGACACCCTGTGCCAGATGCAGCAAAGCAGCCCCAGAACATAACAGAGCCTCCTCCATGTTTGACAGTAGGGACAGTGTTCTTTTCTTGATATGCTTCATTTTTCCGTCTGTGAACATAGAGCTGATGTGCCTTGGCAAAAAGTTCCATTTTTGTCTCATCTGTCCATAGGACATTCTCCCAGAAGCTTTGTGGCTTGTCAACATGTAGTTTGGCATATTCCAGTCTAGCTTTTTAATGATTTGTTTTCAACAATGGTGTGCTCCTTGGTCGTCTCCCATGTAGTCCACTTTGGCTCAAAAACAACGGATGGTGCGATCTGACACTGATGTTCCTTGAGCATAGAGTTCACCTTGGATCTCTTTAGAAGTCTTTCTGGGCTCTTTTGTTACCATTCGGATTATCCGTCTCTTTGATTTGTCAATTTTCCTCCTGCGGCCACGTCCAGGGAGGTTGGCTACAGTCCCATGGATCTTAAATTTCTGAATAATATGTGCAACTGTAGTCACAGGAACATCTAGCTGCTTGGAGATGGTCTTATAGCCTTTACCTTTATCATGCTTGTCTATAATTTTCTTTCTATTCTCCTCCGACAACTCTTTCCTTTCCTCTGGTCCATGTTGAGTGTGGTACACACCATGTCACCAGACAACACAGTGACTACCTGAAGCCCTATAAATAGGCCCACTGACTAATTACAAGATTGTACACACCTGTGATGCTAATTAGTGCACACACCTTGAATTAACATGTCCATTTGGTCACATTATTTACAGTCTTTTCTAGGGGTACCATCAATTTTGTCAGGCCTGTTCCATGAGTTTATTTTTAAATAATTTCCGTTGAAGCATGGTTGAAAAGCAATGTCTGACTTTCATTGGTTAACATTCATAGAATTTTTATTTAGGCCCGAGCCAGTGACGGGAGGGCCTATTGTTTCTTTCGGATTTTTTTTTTTTTTTTTTTTTTTGTAGCGACCAAATAAGTCCTAAATTTGACCCAGTGAACATGCAGTCATTTTTATTGGTCCCAGACTTCAAGCTCAGCGAAAATGTCAGCTGGACAGAAACCTCCTGGACAGAAGGTAACCTTCCTGTTCCGTCATGGTGGCAGATGCGAGAGATTAGTGAGGGATTTACGACTCAAACAGAGGGAGCAGAAACAGGCCAATACACTGGAACCTAGCAGAGTCCTATTTGTACAAAATAACTAAAATAACTCTACTGTTTCAAAAGACATGTATTTCTTCCAAACTTGCCGCTTGGATAGACTCCACTTGTAAACAAACGATGTCTGTGAATATTGCAGTCTTTAGAGGGATCTGTGCCCTCTCTTATTATTCCCGTGGCAAAAAGCATATTTGGCTGTCACCACCAGCATGTTTTTGACGTTGGTGGGGGAAGTTGGAGTATGCAGACGAATCCTGGACCTTCTTGCCATGAGGCGACAGTGCTAACTGTGCAATCGTGCCCTCTAATATTATGTGTTTTTTTAGCTATAGTTTAAATAGGAGGGTATAAAGCTTAGGCCAAACCTTAAACTATGGAGATGCAATAATGTATTGATTTGCTATTTGATTTTTAGTAGAGTTAGTTTCTAGTATAAAGCCCTTTTTGTGGAGGTGTAACTGTATAGCTGCTTCCAAACCGCCTACAGCGACAGGCAGCATTCTGTTAAAGTCACTTGTACAACTGTACATGCAGTAAAACTCTAGCAATTCATTTTAAATGTCACTGACTTTGCGTAAACAAAGTATGTTACGAATTATGTTAGAGGCCAGGTCTTCTGTAATCTGGGTGTACTTTTGCAGGAACCTCCCTTGTGCTGAAAAAGAGAGCAGGAGGAGTGGAGGAGCCCTCTGCCCTCTCTGTCTCCAGCCAGTCTGCTCCGACATCTGGAGCTAACATCAGGACTCCTCAGAGACTGGCACTGCTGCAGAGTCAGACATTTAGCTGCTTAAACACAAAGAGGTAAGAGGAGAAGTGACACAAATGCACTAAAATATAATGGGGAAGACATTTTGTAGAGTAATTAGTACAAAGCAACAGACAATAAAGCATTAGTAATGTCATATTAAAATGTTTGTTCATATATTGGACCACTTATAAATACTAGGGCTGCACAATGTTAGGAAAGTGCAATGTGTAGTATTTGGCACCTATAGTGCATGGAGGTGGATCGCTGATATTTTGGGGATGTGTGAGCTACAAAGGCACAAGAAAAGATGAATGTAGTAGGTTTTAGAAAATATTGGAGGAAAATTTGCAGTCATCTCGGAAGCTGCACATGGGACGTTCCAACATGAAAACAATCCAGTGCACAAAGCCAAGTTGACCTGTCATTAGCTACAGCAGCATAAAGTGAAGGTTCTGGACTAGCCTCAGTCTCCTGAACTCAGTATCATTGAACCACTCTGGGATGATCTCAAACGTGCAGTTCATGCAAGACAGTCCAAGAATTTACAGGACTTGGAGGCTTTTTGCCAAAAAGAATGTGCAGCTTTACCATCTGAGAAAATAAAGAGCCTGATCCACAACTACCACAAAAGACTTCAAGCTGTCATTAATGTTAAAGGTGTCAATACACTGTATAATGAACTGGGGTATGTAAACTTTTGATCAGGGTCATTTGGGTAGTTTCTGTCGTCATTATAATTTTAAAAAGAGTAAACACAGTTGTTTGACAATAAATGGCTTCACCCAAACACTAACTATGAGTAAAAAATATGTTTTTGTGTCACAAATTGTGCCAGGGTATGTACACTGTATAATAAGATCTGGATCTTTACCCCGCCGCCAAGTCCACCAGTTCCTCTTACGATACTGCAGTAAAAAACCCACGCAGCCCAGAAAAAAATGCTAAAAATAAAAGCCAATTTTAAATTGGCAAATAAATAAAGAACAGAGAAGACACATTTTGATGTAGCTGACAGTGAAGCCCAGACACAGAAGCAGACAGAACACACACACACACACACACACACACACACACACACACACACACACACACACACACACACACACACACACACACACACACACACACACACACACACACACACACACACACACACACACACTATTCTGAAAAACACTGCAGGACACCTTATTTTCAGTGGAAACATTGCCTTATCTGTTTAGGATATGTGACTTTATAGTTCTGCCTTTGAGCTCATTGTCAGGTAAAACACATGCACACCTTTCTGTGTGGAGTTAGCATGTTCTCTTTGTGGTTGGGTGTATTTTCTCCAGGTACTCTGGTTTCACCCAAAAACATGCTATAATTAAACTATACTATAGTATAGTTTAAAATTTTTAAATTAAAACAAGGGCCACAACAGATCTGCTGTGTTGGCTGCATATTGTGGACTAATGAGCTGCATTCATTAAAAATCAACGCCAGCCATTATTTATTAAGAATCCTGGTCTAATAATACATTGATGTTCTTTCCACTGGGATCAATGAGCGCTAAACGTGTAGACCAGTGGTTCCCAAAGTGGGGTCTGGGTCCCCTGTTGGGCAGTGAAGGTACTGCAGGGGAGCCGCCAGAGGTTGTCCACCTAAGTACATCAAAACAAATTTAGTTTGAAAATACTAAAAATAATTTGCATATTAGTTCTTCTCTGTGGTGTTGAAGAATGATTATTATTATTAGTAAGCAATTTAAATGTCTTGTTTATGTAATTTGATAATATTTTCAGAGAAATACTTTACTTAGCCTTACAGTATATTAGAGTTAACGTTAAATAGGGAGCCTCACAGGGTTTTCACATTTTTAGGGGGGCCTCTTGACGTTTTTTTACAACGTTTTGTAAAAACATATTAAAAAATGTTTTATATAAAAATAAAGATAAAGATAGAGATAGATCTAAAGATAGATATGATAACGAGCAGTTTACTTATATGTTAAACTCAAATGTGATAATTGCATACATAGATAATTTTAAGAAAAGTAGTCAAAGAGTAGTTGTTCTAAACTGATACAGCTTTCTCATAATAACATCAGGTCTTTCTCTGCATATGTTATTGGAAAATGTCTCTTTGAGCTGCTATCTCTGTGCCAGTGCATCTGCGTCTGCGGTGGGTGTGTGAACCCGGTGTGTGTGCGCTGATTATTTTCCAGTGATCGTCTTCGGTGCAGAGCAAAGAGAGAGCAAAGTTTCTGTGGCAAAAAAACACTCAATGTGTGGCAGGAAACTCGACAGCCTGTCATCTCTGCAAAAACACTAATGGAAGCCCTCACATACATCAAAAGCATGCGTGTGTGTGAGTGTGTGTGTGAGTGAGTGTGCCTGTTTGTATGTGCCAGTCTTCATAATTGTTTCCTAAAACTGCACACTGCAAAATACGTAGGTGGTGTTGTGAAAGGAGAAGAAACAGCAAGCAGATCTGCTTCTGCTGCAATTACCTCATGAACCGCAGATTTTCCCTTTTCTGATAAGGACCCAGGCTTCTCTTAGAAATGACATGACAAGATCACTAAAGTTAACCTTTCAGAGTGTGAAGCAGCAACCTATTTAAAACAACTGAGCTCAAGTTATAGTGACATTTTAAAGGCTGATATTATAAGACTTTGTTTTACTTTGTGCCTTGAGTCAAGGCAACAATAGAAAAATAATAATAAAGACATACCAAATATCAGACTCAAGACTCTATAAGATGCTGTTAAAGAGAACATCTGTTGTCACGAGCTGTTGGCAGTGGGACCAAGACCATACTATATCCCCAGAGAGTTCCCAGATACTCTCTCTGATAACATCACTGTTTTCAGGTTACAGACCGAGAATCCTAAGACCCTCTTCATCATATCTATTAGTATTAGTCTGTAGACTCTGGTTGAAGCAGTGGGCAACAGACACACAACAGGACAGACGCTTTACTAAACTACATGGACCATCTCCTGTGTTGGGCTTTTGAACGGAGAGCAGTGAGTGGACATCTGAGATCAGTGAGCTGCAGGACAGAACGTCTATGCCTATAGAGCACGTTTTATTAAGTTTTTCCAGTTATGTAACAAAGAAATATGTCACTAATGTAATTATATACAAATAAATGTTCTTATTTTAAATACTAGGGTTGTCCAAACACTGATACTTGATGCACACCCGTTCTGGAGGCTCTAGTACTTGTATGACCTTCATCAAAACTGCCATACAGAAACTAGACTCACTTCAGTGTGGGTTTTTTGATTTCTCTGTCCAGCTGTTTGGAAATGTACCGCTGCAATTTCTATAAACTGGTATCTCTCTATTATTTTATTATGTTTACAATATTAGTTAACCTTTCTACTGATTTTAATGCAGTCCAGAAGTGGTCCCTCTGTCCCACTCCCCACCAGGTTGTTTTGTGATATTGTGACAAACTGAACTGCAGTGTGCCTGTGAAATGCACTGTATGGTTGCTACTGCTGCTGTTTGGGACTGGCCCTGTGGACAGAGAACATTTTATAGTGACAGCCTAGCTCAATTCACGCGTGGTTGTTGTTTTGTTTAATGAGCATGTGCATGGTCATGACATTTTTGTATTTTGAAATGCTATTTATAGTTGTATATATTGTTGTGTATAATGTTTTTTATAGTGTATTGCCATTGCTTTTATAATATTAGTGTAAAGTAGAAAAGCCCAACCAGGACAAGAGTTGAGAATTAGCATTTGCTATAAACTTTATATGCATCACATCAGCTGCAATATTTATTTTGTAACTATGTTTGATTGCATCGTCCCTGTTAAAAAAAAACTAAAATAAAAAAACTAAACACATATAAGTATGAGTGTGGAACTGGGCTTTTGAAGAAATTACAGTTTTGACGTATTGTGCTTTCTGGAGGACTTGTGAGGGCCTTTACAGTCGTGGGCATCAAGGTATTTTGTAAAACGCTCTTGGGTAAATATCCATTTTTAAAAATGACTTTGTATCTGTTGATATAACCTATATGCATATCATTGTTGCTTTACCTCAGAGGAAACTCAGAGTGACTGATGCATTGCCTGCAAACCCCACCTGTTGTGTTGACTTGATCAAACTGTCAATGCTTACTCATAAGTTCACTTCCAGGTGTCTTCTGAGCCGGTGCAGAGAGTGCTATCATTCTGTTGTTTCAGTTTGAACCACTCTCATTGTCTGGCCGCTGTCGTGACAGGCCACAGTGACTGATTCACTGCTTCAGTTTTGAATGGATGTTTTTCCCATGCTCTGAAAATTGATGTGTAAAACATTTTCATATTATTATCTGGTGATTGTAGGAAAGATTCTGGGTATAATTGGGTTGATTTATTGTCAGGGAATGAATATTGGTGACATGAAATTCGTTTGCCCTTTTGAAGAAGTTTACAAGAATGTAAGTGACTCACTGTAGAAGAGAAGTATAAACCAATGTAGTGTTATGGAGGTGCTGATAAATTTGTTGCACACTTCGGCTTTCATGTAAGTGGCACACACATAAACAAAGTGGCCAATACGTAGCTCAGGTCTTTTGGTTCCATAAAATCCCATATCACTCTCCTACAGTTTATCTAAAAGTCTCTTAAAATGATGCAAGAAGAACCAAAATTTATGAAACGTTCATTGGTGCCCTATAATCCTAGATTTAATCCTATTTTTTATTTAACCTTTATTTATCCAGGAAAGTCCCACTGAAATTACAAATCATTTTTGCAGGGGAGCTCTGGCCCCGTGTGTGTGTGTGTGTGTGTGTGTGTACTACATGCACATGAACATAAATGGCATGAGAGGCTTTAAAGGTTACATCTTTTTTCTTTAATCACACTCAAAGAAAAAAAAAAAAAAACAACACAAGATTTTATCATCACATTGTTCCCCACTTTGGTGGTATAAGGCTTTGCTGTATGAAATATATGAGATGTCTCTTGATACACAACATGGTAAAACAAATGGCCACTTGTGAGTTTGCAACCGTACAGTGCATAGCACACCAACCATTTAGGGTCCATAAATCCACATTGCTACATGAACAAGCTGCAGCGTACTGTGCTGCACCCAAAAAGTGTGATCGGCAGTCTCCAGGACACGGGGGCCGGCCGACCAGACCCCTCTCACCCCTGAACACAGACCATTTGAGCCACTTCCCTCTGGCAGGAGGCTTCGGTCCATCACCATAGGAACTGTTGAACTCATGAACACTGAACTCCCCACCTGAGACCCCCTCCTTCCAGTAACCCCTCACACTTTATTTACACACTGATGGACTTTTTTGCCCTACTCTGTACATGCAGATGCACATTACTTCCTCTTACTGTGTAAATTATTAGAGAAGGGGACACTTATTGCATTTGTCAAATTAAAAACCCGCCTGTTCACATCATTGGTCGGTGAGCCCATGGTTCAACGCAAGTGGTTGGCTTGGCGTGATACAAGATGGATTTACCCAAGTTTGGAAACTCCCAAATCTCGCACGAATCCAGCTGCAGCGCAAGGTTAAATAACAATTCCTAGTACTGTTAAAACCTAATTCTGATTCTGATTGTACCACCATGTTTACACTCGAAAAGGATGTTTTTAGTTTCAGCTATTTCTTGTTAAATGCCTCATGTTGTTGGCTGAAACTTACTTCATCCACAACTTGTATTTGTGAGTTGGTTACAATATATTTTCTTTATATTGTGGCTCCAGACAAAAACAGGACGACCTGATTTGCGTTCTGCAGTACAGCTTCAGCTTTTCCCTTCATATTTAGCTTCACATTTAACCATAGTTAATCACAAATGATTTTTTTTAGAATTTCTGACAGCTCTTTTTACGTATTGTTTTATTCCCTTGCATGCAGGACTTGTTCTACTGTGGGACCATTGGTGAAGGGGACATTCTGTGTCTGTCGTGTGTGTGCGTGAATATGTGTATGTGTTTGGAGCAGGGTGGGGGTCACAGGGATGTTCTTGACTGTGTCATCTCCAGCAGCTGTTTCCCTCGAACCCTGCCTCAACCCGCCCCGTACCCCCCACCCACCCCGCCGCCTCACAATGAAACCAATACAAAGGGACAGGAAGTGCCTCCCGTGAACTGGGGCCCAATCAAAGCCGTCATTATTCCTGTGTCAGAATTTTTCACAGGAAATAGCTGCTCAGAAAATGTGCCAGCTGTGCAGGGAGTGTGGTATTATTGTCCTATAGGTCTTGTCTGTTTTTTTTGCAAATAATTTTTTATTTTTTTGCTGCTGACAAAAAGGACAGATAAACCGCCGCACGGCAACAGCCAGACACTGCGTTCCCTCTTAAGCTTCATTGTGTGTGCCGTGAAAAGGCCTCCCCTGCTGTGCCTGCACCGGCTCCTTTGGTTCCCAATCCTGAACGGGGGCGATTGTCTTTTGAGACACAGATGCGCTTGGTACATACATAATGGCACGCTCGTGTACATCCACACGCTCGCCTCATCTGCAGGAGCCCAGGTCACGTTAGAGCAACAAACGGCGGTTCAGGTGATGCCTAACGTTTGCCAGATGCGGCGGTGAAGTCACCAGGAGGTTAGCCCAACATTGGAGTGTTGTTGTTGGTTCGAGGAGGGTGGAATCAGCTGCCGCCCCTGACGAGGAGGAGTGGGGCACACATCTGGCACCAACAGAAAAGCCATTTATGAGCATTGTCTTAAACAAGCATGAATAACTGCTCTTATGGTGCGGCTTCTGTAGGGCACAAAAACGAGATGATCTGACATGACTGCATCAACCTTTATGACCTTAGGTTTGGACAACTTTTCATGGAAATTTTGACTTTGAATTTTGACTTGGTTAGAAAAAAAATCTTTAATGTTACTCTTACTAGCCTCTTTTCCATGAGGTTGTGATCTAATATTATACATGCAACAACAGGTGACATATAGTACATAATAAAGTTGTGATATACATACAATGCAATCACTGTTGCATTAACACCACAGGGTTGGCAGTGGCCATAGTACTTGCTACAGCCTGTCTGTGTATATGCAGATAACTTTGAATACACCACAGGTCCACGTTTGACTTTTTGTGTCCCAAAACATACAGCGTACCAGCTCCATTAACAAGATAAATCAAAGCCAGTCTTAAAGCAGCACCGTGTAACTTTTAGCACAAAAATACATTTTCTCATAATAATTTAATGGTTCTTAGTCATAGGATCAGTAGAATCGTGTCTATCTCACTGACACAGTCCCCTCATTTGGATGGAAACCTCCTAAAAATTATCCTGCCGCCAGAACTTGGAATATTGTGAGAGTTTGTGTGAGTGGGGCTTTACCACACTGCAAATATAATAAAGAAAATAGGCCAATACACTGGATCCTAGCAGAGTACAAAATACACTAAGGGTGTACCCAACTGAAGAGCTGGTCTCGGTCTGCTTCCAAGCAGACTCTGGTACGGTTCGCTTACGGTGTTAACAAGCTGTTCTGTTCTAACAAGTAGCACACGGCAAAACTAACTTTAAATTAGCTGTTTTTGACATTCCAAATTATTTTCACAGGTTTGAAGCCCAATAACAAGTGTGGTATTCAGGGGAGCAACTACTCAGTGCCAGAGGGGTATGCAGCAACAATTTTGGCGCACCCCCCTCCCACAAAAAAACAAAAACGAATAAATAAATAAGTGAGCCGGTCATCATTATGTATGAGCTGTAAATAATGAAGGTTTATTTTAAAGTATATCCTCCTCTGTAGGCCTACCATAACTATACTGTATGTACATACAGTATATATTATTAACAATGTTAACAAATAAAAAAAAACAGTCACAAATTCACAAACATTAACATTATGAACAGAATCCATTTAAGAAACGACAAGAAAGAAAAGAATCTGAATTTTATAACAATTACAAGTAGGAATCAGTTCTCAATACCCAATACTGGTAACAATGTTGCTACCAAACATTCTAAAGCACTCTTTAGTTTCTACTAAATTCTAACATGGGCATTATGTATGTATATAGGGGGCACAGGGGGCGCTGAGGCTCAGTGGTAGAGCGGTCGTCCTTCAACCGGAAGGTAGGCGGTTCGATTCCCACTCTCCCCACAGTTCATACTGTCGTTGTGTCCTTGGGCAAGACACTTAACCCACCTTGTCTTCAGTGGTGTTCCAGGGGAATGGAACCTTAATGTAAGTCGGTCGCTTTGGATAAAAGCGTCAGCTAAATTAATATATATATATATATATATATATATATATATTAGGGCTGGGAATCGATTAAAAAAAATTAACTAATTAATTGCACATTTTCTGTAATTAATTGCAATTAATTGTGTTTTCCCCCAAGCTTGTTATCATCAATATTTAAATTAGGGCTGGGCAACGATTAAAATGTTTAATCGCGAATAATCGCACAATGTTCTGTGATTAATTGCGATTAATCGCATTATACACAAAATGTAATAATGAATTCAAAATTAGTGTACTGCATACATTTTTAAAGAACTGCTATATGAACAAAAGTGCAATAACATTTGGTTTGCACTTTAAACAACACTTTAAACAAATAATGTGCTTTTACAGCAGTTAAAACATTTCTTGTAAATCTGAACTTAAACATTAATGTAATCAAATTAAATATTAAAACCAAAAATATTTGCCACTGACGGCATTAATATTTTGTTTAGTTTGTTATAGAAAAACAAGTTATGTCCAGAGCTTCAATCATAACATTATAACAATATAAACAATATAAATGTCTCTCTTGTGTTTTCATTACAGTCAGAGCATGTGAATGCAGTTCCACGCGTTTCACACACCTCTCCTTTTCACTTGCCAAACTCAAGGGTGCATGGGTAATGTAGTCTCTGCTCTTGGTGGGACGAATTAGGAAGCGTGCATTGTGAAGGGCGCTCTGGAAAGCGGCAGAGCAGGCAAAGGATTAAAACCTCTATTAAAACAGATGTCCAAATGAGCGTACCAGTACGCTAAAAGCACGCTCTGGGCGCACGGAGAAGTGGCGGTACTGAGTACAGGTGCGCATCGCCCACTTAAAGCACTGGATGAGGGCGGCTCATACGTGCAGTCATTCGTCTTTCCCCATACTAATCGGCCGACGTTAACGCGCGATAAAATAATTGTCGGCGGTAATTCATTAATGCGTTAACGCGATAAAAACGCGTTAACTTGCCCAGCCCTAATATTTATATATATATATATATATATATATATATATAGGAAGGCGGCCTTGGACTAGTGAGTGTGATCTATCCAGGATGAAACATCGAAGATCCACAAGTACATCAAAGATAAGGCCCCAACAGATGACATGCTCAGTGAATGTCTCAGGCAATGGGGAACAGAGGAAGAGGTGCAGGAGGAGGAACAACCCCTACATGGGATGTGCCACCGGAACAGGGTGTAAGATGCTGGCAGGGAAAGCATACATGGAGCGCCATAACCAAGTGGCTGGCATAGTGTACAGAACACATCTGTACGGAGTATGGACTGGAAACCCCGAGGTCAAAGTGGGAAACACCTCCAAAGGGGGTAGAGAATGACCGAGCCAAGATCCTGTGGGACTTCCAGATTCAGACTGACAGAATGGTAATGGCGAACCAACCAGACATTGTGGTGGTGGACAAACAGCAGAGGAAGGCCGTTGTGGTTGACGTTGCAATACCAAGTGATTGCAACATCAGGAAAAAGGAACATGAGAAACTAGAGAAATACCAAGGGCTCAGAGAAGAGCTGGAAAAGGCTTGAAAGGTGAAGGCAACAGTGGTGCCCGTGGTCATCGGAGCACTCGGGGCAGTAACCCCCAAACTGGAAGAGTGGCTACAGATCCCTGGAAGAACACCAGACATCTCGGTCCAGAAAAGTGCAGTACTAGGAACAGCAAAGATAAGTAGAGGACCCGAGCTCGAAGGATGAGACCATCCGCGGAGGGTGAAGGACAAAGTTTTTTTTTAATATAGCACAGACCTTTATAGAGAGAGAAAGAGATGTGAACCTGTATTTACAGCTTCCATGTCACCCAACAGATGTAACTATAGCCTGTAGCTATGTCTGACAGCACATCTAACATCAACAGCTTTATTAATGGTTCGATGGTAAACCATTGCATAAGTTATGTTTTACAGCTTCTAGTCTTTTATTGTGCATGCTACCTTATATTTACCAGTTGTTATTTTAACTTAATAAAATTGAGATATGTCATGCATGGGTTTGGTAACTGGGTTTAAACAAAATCTAAATGTAGCTATCAGCAACATTAATTAATAAAGTTAGCAAACACTAACCCGACGCCCACTCGCGATAATCCATTATTACTCAAAACTCTACTTATGGAATCATATGAGGGCGCCTACTATACCATCGCTTTGGCGCCCCCAAGGTGCTGCACCCCTATGCGCCGCATTTAGCGCATACCCACTTTTTGCCCCACTGGCAGTAAGCAAGACCTCTATGATTGTTTTCCTCATCATCTGCGTCTCTGCTTTGCCCCGCCCCCCTCATTTCTGGCCAGTGGGTGCAGCAATCATCACACACATGCTTCTGTTTACAAATTTTAGTCAGCTTGCAAAAAGTGCAATGAAAATACAAACCAAACGAAAGTCTGCATTCCATCTGGCCCAAAGAAGTGGACCATCAGACTTTCCAGAGGTGAATACACCCTAAAATAACCCTGCTGTTTCAGAAGACATGTTCTGTCTTCAAACCTGCCGTCTTGAACATGTCTACTGGTAAAACATATTGTATACATTTACAGTAATACATTGGTTGCACAGAGAAGGCTATAGACCCTCTGGGTTGCTTTAACTAATTTTAATATAACAGTAGCCTACAAAACAATTGTCTGTTATACAAAGCAGCCCAAAACTAAAAATTTGTCTCAATCTCAGTTTTTTAACAGTATAAGCACTGAACAATATCAAGAATGTGCATTGAATTTTTTTATCCATTGGGAAAACATGCTTGCTATGCTATGGATATAATATGTCACACTAGATGCCAGTTGCCTTTTTAACAGAATTGCCTTAACACAACATAAAAGGAGACAGTGGCTCATCTTTCCTGATTTGTTGCATGTGGAGCAAACATGATGTACAAGATGTTAGATTTAGGGTATTAGTGGGAGAAATTGCTATCAATATCATAGGACAGAGTATAATAGACGTTTTTACTTGCATTGTGCAATATACTTAAGTAAGGTTTTTTTTGTTCTATGTGGACTAAAAGCTTATCAGTCCAAGCCCTAAGTAACGTTTGTCATGTATTACATCACACAACACATTTAACTACAGTGAGAATGAATCCCCAATCTTTCCATCGATTTGTTTTTGCAGCTAAGCCCGCCCTTATCTCATCTGCCCTGTGTTCTGTGTAATCTCTGCAGACGTCTGGAGGACAATAATTAACTCATTCCCATGGCCCGTTGACACAGGTGTAAACAGCCATTATAGGCCTGTCCTGAGGTGAGTGCACACACACTGATCCAAATGATGTAGTCTGACACCTACTCAACCATTAACACTGATTAGATAAAGGCTTCCACACCTTTATGCCCTGCCGATTCTCATCATAAAACATTCTGGCTGTGAATACAGTGTAGCAAAGCAGACCTCGCGTTTGGTTTATCACGTCAGAGCTGTCATAAAAAGAGCTTTGTTGGTCCTATCTCTTGTTATTGGCCGGAGGAGCTGCTCTGTGGCCTTCCCTGTGAAGCTTATCAGTCATGTTTGAAGTGCTCGTCTTTATCTGGGCTCAGTGTGTTTAAGTCATTGCCCTGACCTTGTATTCTGCATATAAAGCCCCTCCCAGTGCCCAAACTTTTACTATAGAAACACTGTACCTTTTGTTGATTCTTCGACATGTCCGTGTGTTCAAATAGAGTTGGAGTGGTTTGAATGGGTTATACTAGTTTCATGTGAACTGTTGGTATCTATTCAAACAGAAGTATTTTCTTTGGATAAATGTCTCTGATGTTATTTTTGAAAAAGGGAGTAAAGGTCTATTATTATGAAGCGGTTTCCTGGCTACAATTTATCCAACTCACGGCACATTATGGTTACATAGCTTAGTTTCATAAGGCCCAAATACTCTAGTCTGGTGTAGCATTGTTTAATCATTATTTTGTTATAGGTTTAAGCCGTCTTTTTTTTAAGTGACACTTTATTTGACACTTCACTTGATACATTGTATCAACTTCCTTTTGTAACAAACTGTAATAACTAGGGCTGGGCAACGATTAAAATGTTTAATCGCGATTATTCGCACAATGTTCTGTGATTAATCGCGATTAACTTGCATTATACACAAAATGTAATAATGAATTCAAAATTAGTGTACTGCATACATTTTAAAAGAACTGCTATATGAACAAAAGTGCAATAATATTTGGTTTGCACTTTAAACAACACTTTAAACAAATAATGTGCTTTTTACAGCAGTTAAAACATTTCTTGTAAATCTGAACTTAAACATTAATGTAATCAAATTAAATATTAAAACCAAAAATATTTGCCACTGACAGGGCATTAATATTTTGTTTAGTTCGTTATAGAAAAACAAGTTATGTCCAGAGCTTCAATCATAACATTATAACAATATAAACAATATAAATGTCTCTCTTGTGTTTTCATTACAGTCAGAGCATGTGAATGCAGTTCCCGCGCGTTTCACACACCCTCTCCTTTTCACTTGCCAAACTCAAGGGTGTATGGGTAATGTAGTCTCTGCTCTTGGTGGGACGAATTAGGATTCAAGATTCAAGATTCAAGATTTTTATTCGTCACGTACAAAATTATATACAGCATATATAACCAGCAGTGAAATGTGAGTCAGGTCCGCTCCATGGACAGTGCAATTATTAGGAAAACACACAGATGAAAATATACATAAATGTAGCTATGCAAGAATGAGATAAAAGTAAACAATAAAAAATATAAGAATAAAATCTAAAAAATATAAAAAGTGTGTAATGTGGGAATAAATCTAGATCGCAAAATAATGTACATGAATGTAAACTGTAGACTTAAAATATTAAAAAATGTACAGGGATGTACAGTGTGCATATATGCATTTAGCTGTGGTCTTAAATATTAAGAATCACATGAAGGTGCAGGAAGCAAATGTGCAAAACAGTTTGTAGCAAAACAGAGTGACACTGTCAGTGTGTCAATGTGAGGTAGCTGGTTTTGAGTTCAAGAGCCTGATGGCCTGTGGGAAAAAACTCCTCCTAAGTCTCTCAGTTTTTGCCATCAGGCTACGGTAGCGCTTACCAGATGGCAGCAGAGTGAAAATATGATTACTGGGGTGGGTGGAGTCTTTGATGATTTTGCAGCTCTGCTTCTGCAGCGTTTGTGGTAGATGTCCTGCAGAGAGGAGAGCAGACCCTGAAATGCGCTCAGCTAAGCGCACAACTCTCTGCAGGGCTTTGCAGTCTTGACTGGAGCTGTTCCCATACCACACTGAGATACATTGAGTCAATATACTTTCTATAGCTCCAGAATAGAAAGTTTTCAGGATTGCTGGTGAGACCCTGAATTTCCTCAGCTGTCGAGATAGTACAGTCTTTGCCTGGCTTTATTTACCTGAGTTTGAGTGTGAGTAGTCCAAGTCAGGTCCTCAGAGATGTTTACACCAAGGTACTTGAAGCTACTCACCCTCTCCACAGGGGTCCCGCTTATTGTAAGAGGAGTGTAGGGCTGCTGCTGTCTTCCTGAAGTCTACAATCAGTTCTTTTGTTTTGCTCACATTCAGGAGAGGCAGTTGTCCTGGCACCATGATGTTAATTTCCTACTTCATCCAAGTATGCGGTCTCATTGTTGTTGTGAATGAGGCCCAGAACCACAGTATCATCAGCGAATTTGATAATGGATGTGGAGCTGTGCGAGGACACGCAGTCGTGTGTAGAGGAGTAGAGCAGGGGACTCAGGACACAGCCCTGTGGGGCTCCTACGTTCAGTGTGATGGAGCTGGAGGTGTACTGGCCTAGTTTCACCACTTGAGGTCTGCCGGTGAGGAAATCAAGGATCCAGTTGCAAAGTGAAGGATTCAGTCCGAGGTCTATGAGTTTGGAAGCTAGCTTAACGGGACTATAGTATTAAAAGCTGAGCTATAGTCAATAAATAGCAGTCTTACATAGTTCCTGTTATTGCTGTCAATGTGTGTGAGAGAAGAGTGCAGGATGTGAGAGATGGCATCATCTGTGGATCTGTTAGGCGATAAGCAAACTGAAGGGGGTCCAAAGTATCCGGGATGGAGGAGCAAATGACGTTTTAACCAGTCCTCAAAGACCTTCATGACTATTGATGTGAGGGCAACTGGGCGATAGTCATTTAGACAAGAGGGTTTATTGTTTTTGGCACAGGGATGATGGTCGATTTTTGAATGGGGTGGGAACCACCGATGTGGCAAGAGACTCATTAAAAATGGATGTAAACAAACCAGCGAGCTGATCAGCGCAGGACCGCAGAACACGGCCAGAAATCCCGTCAGGTCCAGCTGCTTTCCTTACATTCACTCGTTTTAGTGCCTTTCAACCTCGTCCTCCGTCCACGGTGATCGCATGATGATCGCTGCTCTGACGGCTGCTTCCTGACGCGCTGATCGGCAGACTCCACTGCTTTGATTGCTTTCAGGCGGCCGTGAAAGTGTTAAGCTCGTCAGCCAGCGACGGATCTGCTCTCACCACTGTAGAGGATTTATTTCCAAAGTCACAGATGGTCCTTAGTCCTTGCCACATGCGCCGGGAGTCATTTAGCTGGAAATGTGACTCAATGCGTTCCCTGTGTCTGTGTTTTGCGGCACTTACTGCGTGTCGGAGAGCATAGCACGATGCTTTGTACTCGCTCATGTTTCCCGACAGAAGGCGGCGTTGTAAGCAGCAGTGTGTTTGTTTATTGCTGCACGGATTGATCTGTCCACCCACGGTTTCTGATTAGAGAAAGACCGTATAGTTATTTTGTCCGTAGCTTGTTCGGCTAGCGTGTTTACAAAGCTTAGCGCTACATCCGTGAACTCGCTGGCGCCCAATGAGCTTGCGCGAAACATGACCCAGTCTACGTCGCCATCGAGCCGCCTGTAACGTTGCTTCTGATTGGGCGGACCAACGCGTCACCACCCTCTGCACCGGAGGTTCTTGAACGAGCCGTTGTTTATATTCCGGTGTGAGGAAAATGGCGGCATGGTCCGATTTGCCGAAAGCCGGTAGTGAGCGAGGTTTGTAGGCATTCTTAAACTGAGTGTAGCAATGATCCAGTGTATTCGGTCCTCTGGTTGGACAGGATACGTGTTGATAAAAATTAGGCATGACTTTCCTGAGTTTGGCTTTGTTAAAGTCCCCAGCGATGATAGTAGCAGCGTCGGGATGTTTGTTGATGTTGCCGCTGAGCGCATCGTGAAGCTCAGACAAAGCCAAGTGTAACCCGGTCAAGAGAGGGGCAGATTGGATACACCTGAACCCGGGGAAGATAAATATGGGAGCACTTCCTGTTACGCTCTCACTGTGGCTGGGCATAAACACGGCAGATTCACACCTGTGGATGCATCTTTCCTTCAAAAACTCTTGAACAAAGCACTTAGATTCAGCGGTAAGTTTTGTTAATTTATTTCATTGATGGCTCTGTT
Source organism: Perccottus glenii (assembly GCA_024416835.2). NCBI lineage: Eukaryota > Metazoa > Chordata > Actinopteri > Gobiiformes > Odontobutidae > Perccottus > Perccottus glenii. The sequence continues at coordinate 7,157,033 of CM044565.2, read as the reverse complement.
GCCAACCGCTGCGGTTAATTATTTAAAATGACTTTACTTATGGTTTATTTGAAGTCCGGTTTCGAACTGAACTACTATACGAAAACGGGTAATTCTTGATTGTCTTTCAAATTGTAAAGCTTGGAGTGAATAAATATTGTATTCGTTAACAGTATATGAATATTCTGCATTGTACTTTAAATTCGGCTGATGTGTAATGCCGCTATTTATGTTCTTTTAATTACGGTTTGATAAATTGGGTGTGCTAACTGCTTGTTAGCTTCATTGGAATGTAATGTGTGGCTAAGGATAAGTGCTATCACTGGCTAATGGAGGTAAGGGAAAAGGCTGTGAACGAATGTAGTGAACTGTATGTTTTTTTCCCTTACTGAGATATAGTAATGAAGTAAAGTATTGACACTGAGATGAATGTTACCGTAATGATAAGACTAAATGATTTATGTTAAAACCTGAATATTGATTTATGGCTGACCTTGTTTTCAGGTCAGGTTTTTTATGTGGGATTGGGATTCCACTACTGAACACTGGATGGCGGTAGGATGAACTTTTCCTATTTTCCCCAATGGAATGATTGAGGACTACACCTTTTGCCCTTTTAATTTTTGGGGAAAACTTGAACTGAACTGTTTGGGAAAACTTGAACTGAACTGTTTGGGGAAAAACCCCAAAAAGACTATACTTTAAGTGATCATCTTTATAATTTCTATTTTGAGAAATGTGGTTATAAAAGAACAAATGAACAGTATTCTGGGTACCACACCTTTTCTGCTTTACTGTATTTAATTGAACATTTTGTTAGTATTGTTTGTTAATATTGTTATTATTATTATCATTCTGTTCTCTTATATATTCAATATATTTCATTATTGCCAATGCCCTTTTGGTTCATCCATTATTTCATACTGTCAAGCTCCTTTAAACAACCTGGTTTTTCTGCCTATAGTCAGAGGTTATCCATAACTAAATACTTTAGCCCATAAAATAGCAGCAAAGCGTTACAAGTGGCGAGCTAGCGAGCTTGTTTGTATGAATAAAATTTAGTGTTGTTGCAGAAATGAGTTTCATGGAAACCACGGGGGTAAATGTGAGTAATTGTGTAGTGGTTTCTGGTGTGTCTAACACTGAAAAAGATGAAGAAATAATTGATTTCCTGAAACAGTATGGTTCAATTCTAAAACGCAGTTCATTGACGATACAAGCAGCATTTTAGATCAAAACCTGATTGTTGAATTTACATATGGTGCAGCCCTAATTGCTTTAAGACCAATATTGTACTCACCATTCAGAGGATGACTCTGATGGTGTATTTAGTGTTCGTGCTTTGTCAGCCGCAAACCCAGCCACAGTGGGAGGCACAGCAGCCACAGACTTTTTGCAAGACTTAAAGTTCCGTGCCACACACAGCGGCAGGAGCTTCGAAACTATTTTAAAGGAGGTTATGAATCAAATCGGTCAGCATTTGGACCAGTGTGATACTGCAAAGGAGGATTCTGATTCCAGTCCCATGGGTGAGCCTCTACCACCTGACCAGCTGGGGTCAAGATCTGAAGCAACTGTATGTTATCCATTACCTGCCTCTGTCCCTTTTGTATCTGAACAACGGGACAGTACTGCTCCACAAAGGATTTCTCTGAGCCCTGATGACCTGAATCCTTCTGGCGTACAGAAAATAGTAGTGGAACATGTTGTCAGGTCAGAAGACTTAGCTTCACACACATCTTTCAGATTACGTGCCTTTTCTGGAAAAGTTCCAAAGCCTGGTAATGAGGCTGACTATGAAACCTGGAGATCACATATTGAACTTTTTCTTGCTGATGTGAAATTGTCCCCCTTAGCCATCACCAGACGCATTTTAGAAAGCCTGCTGTCTCCAGCGGCTGATTTAGTGAAAGGCTTGGGCTCGGACACTCTGCCCTCAGTTTTTCTGCAAGTGTTGGATTCAGCTTTTTCTGCAGTTCAAGATGGAGAAGAGCTATTCGCTCAATTTCTGAATATTTTACAGGACCCCGGTGAAAAGCCCTCGACTTACCTTCAGAGACTACATCTTACTCTAAGTTCTGTGGTAAGAAGAGGGGGAATTTCCTCATTGGGAATGGACAAACATCTTCTAAAGCAGTTTTGCCGAGGGTGCTGGGACAATGCCCTCCTCACAAAGTTGCAACTTGAACGTAAAAAAGACGACCCACCAACCTTTGCAGAACTCTTGCTCTCACTCCGGACTGAAGAAGAGCGACAGTTGATCAAGGAGAACCTGATGAAGAAACATATGGGCTCATCTAAACAACATGTCCATATGCACGCTCAACAGGTCTGTTCATGCCAAGGTGACACAAGTGCAATTACGGAGCTAAAGGAGCAGATGCAAAAGCTACAACGACAAATGTCTGCATTGCTTTTGTCAAGACCGAGTAATCCTGCAAATCTCTCAGGAACAAAGGTACAAAGAACAAAACCCAGCAGTAACACTCCACCATCACGACCAAAGCCAGGATTTTGCTTCAAGTGTGGAGAAGATGGACATATTGCAACATCATGCAGCAATAAAGCTAATTCTAGCTTAGTCTTCAAAAAGAAGCAAGAACATCAACAAAGGCAGCAAAAGTGGGACAAGAGCAACACTACAAAATCGTCAAACTAGAGGCAGTCTCTGCAGAGGGACAGGTAGAGACTGCGGCACAACCAAGTCCCAGGGAAAGACGGCATTTCACTCCACTGCCTAAAGGACTAATTGGCACTAAAAGTACAGCACAGATTATCATAAGTGGAACCACTTTCAATTGTTTGCTGGACAGCGGTTCTCAGGTAACAACAATACCGTACTCCTTTTACAGTACTTACCTATCTAGTCATAAAATAAATCCTGTAAGTAACCTTTTGGAGATTGAAGGAGCAAACGGACAAAGTGTACCATATCTTGGATACATAGAACTTACCATTACATTCCCTCAGGACTTTGTTGGTACAAAATTGGAGGTGCATACACTTGCTTTAGTTGTTCCTGATGTGAAAACCAGCCAACCTTTTGTGCTTATTGGCACAAATACTCTTGATGTAGTTTACAGTAAATTTCTTGAGCATGACTTGTCTTTTCAGCCAGTCCCATATGGTTACAGAGAGGATACTAAACATTCTTAAGCAGAGACACGAACGGTCCAAACAGAATTACCATGGTGTGGTGAAACTAGACTCCATGAATCCTCAGATGATACCAGCAGGTCAGACCATTGTGTTGAATGGCGTTGCCATTTCCCATTCTCTGCAAACCGAGAAGTCAGTCATTATCGAACATCCTTCTTCTTTCTCAGTGCCTGGGGGGTTAATAGTGCGGTCCACTCTTGTTGACCTTCCTAGTCATCTGCCTGGTAATTTGCCTGTCATAGTCCACAATGAATCGGAACATGATATCATTCTTCCAGCAAGGATTTCAATTGCTGAGATTAGTGCTTATCAGTCAGTTATATCTCAGAATACAGGTGTTTTGAAACCTGGTTCCACCCACACTCCAAACCCTACATTTGACTATAACTTTGGAATTTCTCCTCTTTCACCAGAATGGAAGAATAGGATCACTGAACAGCTGAACAGCATTTCAGATGTCTTTGCGAAAAATGACTTGGATTTTGGAAAAACGGACAAGGTAAAACATCAAATAAAAATGTCAGACCCAACACCATTCAAGCAAAGACCGAGGCCCATTCATCCACAAGACTTGCAGGCAGTACGTAAACACCTCCAGGAACTCCATGATGCTGGTGTAATTAGAGAATCAGATTCGCCTTTTGCCTCACCCATCGTGGTAGTTCGAAAGAAAAATGGCAGTGTGAGACTCTGCATTGACTATAGAAAATTAAATCTTCAGACCATCAAGGATGCATATGCTTTGCCAAAGCTGGAAGATGCATTCACCTCACTGGCAGGATCCCAGTGGTTCTCAGTGTTGGATTTGAAATCTGGGTATTATCAAATTGAGATGGAGGAAGAAGACAAGTGCAAGACGGCATTTGTTTGCCCTTTAGGTTTCTGGGAGTTCAACCGCATGCCCCAAGGAGTAACCAATGCACCTAGTACTTTTCAAAGACTCATGGAAAATGTATGGCAGAAATGAATCTGAAGGAAGTCCTTGTTTTTATTGACGATCTCATTGTTTTTGCCCCTACTCTGGAAGAACATGAGAAAAGACTAATGAAAGTCCTCTACCGGTTGAAGGAATATGGACTAAAACTTTCATTGGAAAAATGTGTTTTCTTCCAGACATCTGTTACCTTGGCCATGTTGTTTCTAAGAATGGAGTTGAAACTGACCCAGAGAAAATCGCTACTCTAAAGACCTGGCGTGCCAAAAATCTGAAAGAGCTCAGATCCTTTCTTGGGTTTGCGGGCTATTATCGTCGATTTGTCCACGGATATGCAAGCATTGTTAAACCGCTTCATGACCTTACTTCTGGCTATCCGCCGCTCAAAAGAAGCTACGAAACACAATCAAGTCCAACCAATATTTGGACCCAAAAGAACCTTTTGGTGGTCGTTGGACACCTGCATGCCGAGAAGCATTTGAGGCTATCATTCATAATCTCTCTTCTGCACCCATCCTTGCTTTTGCAGATCCACAAAACCCTACCTGTTGCACACCGGACGCCAGTGCCACGGGCTCGGTGCTGTTCTCTACCAGGAACAGGAGGGTCAGAACCGAGTGATTGCCTATGCCAGCCGAGGACTATCTCGCAGTGAATCCAAATATCCAGCCCACAAACTTGAATTTCTTGCACTAAAGTGGGCTGTAACGGAGAAATTTAATGATTATCTGTATGGTGCTCAGTTCACGGTAGTAACAGACAGCAACCCATTGACTTATCTACTAACCTCAGCCAAGCTGGATGCAACCAGCTACCGATGGCTTTCTGCTATATCCACTTTTTCTTTCAAAATTGTCTATCGAGCTGGGAAGCAGAATGCAGATGCTGATGGGCTTTCTAGACGGCCACATGGACAGTTGATTAACGATCTTATGTCCCAAAAGGAACAGGAGAGAATCTCAAGATTTGCACAGCAACATCTTAATGATCCAAATATCATTATCATTGACCAGCATGCTGTACAAGCAGTCTGCGATCGGCAGTTAATTTACAGCTCTGACGAAACCTCCACCGCAGCTCTTGTGCATTCACTTTCAATGCACGTTGACAGTCTGCCTGACAGCTACACCAACGACATACAATTTGCATCTTCTGTAATACCTCAGTTGACCGCTGCAGAGATCACTGAGAAACAGAGAGCTGATCCTATCTTACGGCACATATTCACATTGAATCTGGAGAAACGCCACCACCATCATTGAGGGACGAATTGCCGGAAATACCTCTACTATTACGAGAACTAAATCGACTGGAGCTCCACGACGATGTACTTGTAAGAAGGAGGCAAGTGGGAGGCCAGTTTCAATATCAGCTTGTTTTGCCTCAAGAATGTCGTGCTGAGGTGTTGGAAAACCTGCATGATAAAATGGGACACATGGGCATGGAACGCGTGCTTGATCTGGTCCACGCGATTTTTCTGGCCAAAATTGGTAAAGGATGTTGTTAACAAGGTACAATCTTGTGAACGTTGTATCAAACGGAAATCATTGCCTCAAAGAGCAGCTCCGCTAGTGAATATAAGAACATCCCGACCATTGGAATTGGTTTGCATGGATTTCCTTTCACTGGAACCAGATAAAAGCAAAACAAAGGACATCCTGGTAATCACTGACCATTTTACCAAATATGCAGTTGCAATCCCAACACCGAACCAGAAGGCCAAAACCGTTGCAAAAACCTTATGGGAAAACTTCCTCATCCACTATGGAATTCCAGAAAAACTCCATAGTGATCAAGGCCCTGACTTTGAGTCAAGGACCATCAAGGAACTATGTAGAATGGCTGGAATTCATAAAGTGCGGACAACACCATACCACCCTCGAGGAAATCCTGTGGAAAGATTCAATCGAACACTGTTGGGAATGCTGGGCACATTAACAAATGAGGACAAAATACACTGGAAGGATTTTGTAAAACCTCTGGTCCATGCCTACAATTGTACTCGAAATGATGTCACTGGATTCTCCCCATATGAGCTCATGTTCGACGCCAGCCGCGTTGCCAATTGATCTAGTGTTTGGGCTACCTGTGAATGAGAACAGCAAGAGTCACTCTGAGTATGTCCAGAAGCTAAAAACAAACCTGGAGAAAAGCTACAAAATTGCAATGGAAAATTCAGAAAAAATGATGGAAAGGAACAAAACCCGGTATGACAATCGCGTCACACCTTCTGAATTGCATCTTGGAGACAGAGTTTTGGTGCGAAATGTAAAAATCCGGGAAAGCAAAACTTGCTGACAAATGGGAATCTGATGTTTACATTGTTGTCAAGCGAGCTGGAACCTTACCAGTGTACACAGTTAGACCAGAGAATAAAGACCGCCCATTACGTACTCTTCATCGAGACCTGCTGTTGCCGTGTGGCTATTTGACTACGATGACCAGTACCAAGTCACGAACTTTCAAAGATACCAAAGGTCAGGGGGCTTCAGTTCTCCTGGAGGATAACAATGACGACCTCTCGGATGACTATGAAGACCTCTCGGATGACTATCTCATTCCCCCTCACTGGTACCCCTCTTCGGAACCTATAAAGTACACTACCACTATTGAGGTACCCAAGATCACTGATACTAGACCCTATCTGAGCCGACGTTATCTCCAGAACACGAACCAGGTTCAAAACCAGAATCTCCAGTAGGAGGAAAGACTTGAATCTTCTGGCGAACGAACATCCCCACTGCTGCTGAACCTACTGCTGCCCTGGAAGATTCATCTTCTTCATTAGATTCTCAACATGAGAATTGCTCTGTGTCCGATTCGCCTCAACCAGAACCCAACTCCCCTTCAGATTCTGACTCTGATCAGCCCAGACAACGTCCACTAGAACCAGGAAACCCCAGATCGGCTACAGTACAGCAAACTGGGTCAGCCTCTTCTTAAATCTATTCATTCATTGTTCCATGGGCTCAGCACTGCTTTCTTGTATGCCTTGGAAGAAGATGAAGAAAAGCCTTATACTGCCACCAGTCCAGCTGTCTGTTGCCAACCTAAGGAATGTACGAGGACGTACATTGGGTCAGGGGGGGAAAGTGTAACCCGGTCAAGAGAGGGGCAGATTGGATACACCTGAACCCGGGGAAGATAAATATGGGAGCACTTCCTGTTACGCTCTCACTGTGGCTGGGCATAAACACGGCAGATTCACACCTGTGGATGCATCTTTCCTTCAAAACTCTTGAACAAAGCACTTAGATTCAGCGGTAAGTTTTGTTAATTTATTTCATTGATGGCTCTGTTGCCAACCGCTGCGGTTAATTATTTAAAATGACTTTACTTATGGTTTATTTGAAGTCCGGTTTCGAACTGAACTACTATACGAAAACGGGTAATTCTTGATTGTCTTTCAAATTGTAAAGCTTGGAGTGAATAAATATTGTATTCGTTAACAGTATATGAATATTCTGCATTTACTGTAATTCGGCTGATGTGTAATGCCGCTATTTATGTTCTTTTAATTACGGTTTGATAAATTGGGTGTGCTAACTGCTTGTTAGCTTCATTGGAATGTAATGTGTGGCTAAGGATAAGTGCTATCACTGGCTAATGGAGGTAAGGGAAAAGGCTGTGAACGAATGTAGTGAACTGTATGTTTTTTTCCCTTACTGAGATATAGTAATGAAGTAAAGTAATGACACTGAGATGAATGTTACCGGTAATGATAAGACTAAATGATTTATGTTAAAACCTGAATATTGATTTATGGCTGACCTTGTTTTCAGGTCAGGTTTTTATGTGGGATTGGGATTCCACTACTGAACACTGGATGGCGAGCGGGTAGGATGAACTTTTCCTATTTTCCCCAATGGAATGATTGAGGACTACACCTTTTTGCCCTTTTAATTTTTTGGGGGAAAACTTGAACTGAACTGTTTGGGAAAACTTGAACTGAACTGTTTGGGAAAAACCCCAAAAGACTATACTTTAAGTGATCATCTTTATAATTTCTATTTTGAGAAATGTGGTTATAAAAGAACAAATGAACAGTATTCTGGGTACCACACCTTTTCTGCTTTACTGTATTTAATTGAACATTTTGTTAGTATTGTTTGTTAATATTGTTATTATTATTATCATTCTGTTCTCTTATATATTCAATATATTTCATTATTGCCAATGCCCTTTTGGTTCATCCATTATTTCATACTGTCAAGCTCCTTTAAACAACCTGGTTTTTCTGCCTATAGTCAGAGGTTATCCATAACTAAATACTTTAGCCCATAAAATAGCAGCAAAGCGTTACACAAGCCAGTGTCTGCTTGTGGAGGGATGTAAACAGCAGTTATGATGATCGATGAAAACTCCCGAGGCAGATAGGATGGGCGGCAAATAATGGATAGGTGTTCCAGATGAGGCGAGCAGGAGCGCGACAGAGTGGAGAAGTGCATTGTGAAGGGCGCTCTGGAAAGCGGCAGAGCAGGCAAAGGATTAAAACCTCTATTAAAACAGATGTCCAAATGAGCGTACCAGTACGCTAAAAGCACGTTCTGGGCGCACGGAGAAGTGGCGGTACTGAGTACAGGTGCGTACCAGCCCACTTAAAGCACTGGATGAGGGCGGCTCATACGTGCAGTCATTAAATCTTCGACATACTAATCGGCCGACGTTAACGTGCGATAAAATAATTGTCGGCGTTAATTCATTAATGCGTTAACGCGATAAAAACGCGTTAACTTGCCCAGCCCTAGTAATAACATGTAAATACATTGTACATATATAATGACATTATATGTACTTACATGTAGTTAAAGTTAGGATTAAGGTATGTATGTATGTAATGTAGTTACATCTTATTATAGTTTGTTACACAGTGTGTTACATTGTACTTAATGAGGTAAAGTAAAGTGTAGTAAATTTAATTTTATTATTTTTAATTCCCAATTTATTCCATTGCGGTCATTTACATCATGTTTTCCCTCGCTTTGAATGTTCTTTTCTTAAAATGGCCTCGGTTCTGATTTTTTTTCACTTTGTTTTTGATCTGATAAATTCTCTGGTGGCCCTCTTGAGAGTCCTGACTCAGAGATTGGGTACCACTAATATAGCTATATATAGTTATTTTCAGAAAAAAAAAACATTGGTTATAATTTATTAAAAGAAATAGTGGACCATGGGATCCGTTTTTGAAAATGCACAAATGCTTTTGGGCCCTTGGGATTGCATGATAGAAAAACATGCCATACAAAGAAATGAGGGCTCAAGATGAAGGTATACCTTTTGTTCACACTAGTGCGACTATCATTTTCTTTCATTCACAGCAGCTTTAGGAGAATTATTTTTATTTCCAAAGCACGAATGTCTGCTACAGAGAAGTAATATTGTGTTAGTAAATGTTGTAAACATATGAAAACTTCTACTGATTCTAGTCGGATTTTTAGGTTACACAATATTCCTAAATAAATAAATAATTCAAATCCATTTATCTGAACTTGAGAGTTTACAACTTGTGTCAGAGGTCTCTTTAGATTTCGTTGTACTATTTGTTCAGCTAAAGCCTATGTAGCAATGGGTTGTAGCTCAAGCTAACATAATCATGTAATGACCCCCCATAATGACTTTTTTTAGCCCCATACTTGCACTAATGTTACTTTTTAAAGGCCTTGTTTATTGTAGGTGTATTTTTACTGACCTCTCAGACTTAACCTTATCTTAGCTTGAAAATGGCTGTGTTGTGTTGTAGTAAGGACTGACAAATCTTAAAATACAATAATGCAGACATTCACATCAACAGATTCAGTATCAGCACGGTGGCACATTAAACTGAAAAACGCACTAGTGTGGACGTTGCCTACACCACATTCCCATAGTTCAATACCAGTGAGCTAAATAAACCAGCCACATCTATGTTGGACTTTTTCTAAAATGTTATAAGTTTGTGAGAAGCACAATTCCCAACAAAGTATATTCCTGATTTGGTCATTTGGGACAACAGATGAAATTTTTAGTGCTTCTGACCCCTAGTTCAGGCCAGTCTCTTAGTGGTAAAAAATATATTTTAAGTCAATTACAGAGATGGTGGAGAATGCTAACAGGAAATGTCTGTAGTACAATACACAGCCGTTCTATGGGCCTAACAGATTTAGGCATTTCCTGGTAGTGTTACTCTCTTTGGCACTGATTCAGTTGTCTTACTTCACTTTTTATTCTCTGAAACAATGTATTACACAAACAAACGTGTGTGTGGTGCTGCTCATATGAAGTAACACAAGCAGGGGCTTAGGTGTAATGGGTGCCAGAGTGGGAGTGGATTCAGGGCTCCCATTCTCTGGGTCATGGCCTTAAATGGTTTACAGCCAGGACAAGAACAACATGACGTTTAAAGACTCCCACGATGCAAGATGTGTGGACTTTTTTCTAGTGGCCTGTGCAGTGTTAAATCACATTATAGAGCAAAGAGTGCTGATTCAGCTTTGTAGCTTCACACAGAAAACCAGTCAGTATCTGGTGTGACCACCATTTGCCTCACGCAGTGCAACACATCTCCTTCACATAGAGTTGATCAGGTTGTTGATTGTGGAATGTTGGTCCACTCTTCTTCAATGGATGTGCTGAGCTGCTGGATATTGGCAGGAACTGGAGCACGCTGTCGTATACGCCAATCATGAGCATCCCAAACATGCTCAATGGGTGATATGTCCGGTGAGAATGCTGGCCATGCAAGAACTGGTTTCAGCTTCCAGGAATTGTGTACAGATCCTTGCAACATGGGGCCGTGCATTATCCTGCTGCTACATGAGGTGATGGTCGTGGATGAATGGCACAACAATGGGAATCAGCAAACTGCTCACTCACACAACGCCATACATGCTGTCTGCCTTCTGCCTTGTTCAGTGAAAACTGGGATTCAAACGTGAAGAGAACACCTCTTTAAAGTGCCAGACGCCATCGAATGTGAGCATTTGCCCATTCAAATAACTGCAGACAGGTCGAGACATTGATGCGTAGATGAGCTTCGCTGAGACGGTTTCTGACAGTCTGTGCAGAAATTCTTTGGTTATGCAAACCGATTGTTGTTGTCTTTTTGGGCTGTTCCTCTCGACAAATGCTGTGAAGAATGTGCATGGTAAGTTTTCAAAAAGTTAGCCAAATGTCAATATGCAATGTAAAATGAGCTTTGTAGATAGGAGAGTTTGTTCTCTGAGTTGTCTGGTTGTGCTTCCATTACTCCACTTGTGTGGCCCTGGTGTGAGTGCACCCAAAGACAATGGATTTGTCAAGATCTTTTTTTTTAAATGTGCTTAACTTGTTTCAATAATAATAATAATAATAATAATAATAATAATTTTCTTAACTGGATTTTTAATGTCCTTTTGCTTACTGGGGCAGTGGTACTTTAGCAAAAATGTATGTGCCCCAAAAAAAGATTTATCCAATATATATCTTTGTTAATAACTAGGTTAAGTTCCCATAAAACCATTGCTTTGGAAAAAGTGACATCACCGCAGTGTAGTGCCAGCATAGCCCATTGGTCAAGTTTAATCACATTCACTAAAGCCTACTTTGAGAATTCTCTACAGGCCATAAATCATGAAAATAAACTCCATATTGAAGACATTTTGCAGCCATCTTTGTTATAAATGTTTAACTACTATATTGACATTAAGTTCATTATTTATATCCTAAAGCTGTGAACATAGCCGTGCAGATCCCAGCAGCTGACAGCGTGTCTTCTTTTTGTGTCCGTCCCTGGATTCTGAGGGTGTGGGAATCACAGAGACAGACTGGAGAGGGGGGTGGCAACATTAAGAAAGCTCACGGTTCCTTATCACAGCAGAAGTGACAGATATATGACAGGGGGCCCACATGGAGCAAGCGTCTAGGAGTGTTTCATTGGCTTGTTTAAGTGTGTTTAATCAGGTCAGAGAGGAGCCCAGACTGTGGGTCTTCCATCTGGAGGGGGTGACCAAGAAGGGCTCCGCTGACCCAGATTAAGAAAAGGACGGATTGTGCGTCTTAATGTGTGTGCGACGGTTTCGAGCGGAATCAGCTGTGGATCATGTGTCATCCCCTGCTGGTTCCATTCAGGAGAGGTTCCAGACAAGACAGGAGCCAATATGTGTTTAAGAGATGACAGATGATCCAAAAGTCCTAAGGTTTCTCAAGTTATATATGCAACATTTGTTCATCTATATTAATCTCAATAGGAAATAATAGGTGTTAAATTTACTCAGATGCATGCTTAATTAAACATCCCATGTTTCAGAGGTCTGTGGGGCTTTATAAGAAGGACAAACAAAGTCTAAGAAATAAAATATTATATTATATATAATATAATATATTATATAATAATATTGTTATATTGACGATTATTTTAGGGCTCCTGGTCATGGTGACAATAATAACAAAAAGACGTCTGTAAAATAAAACGAGAGTGCAATGATGCCATAACTTGTGTTTTTCTCCATATTGCTTCTAAAAGTAAACAAGACATTGGCCCACAATAAGCAACCTGGGACAGACTGATCTGGTGCCTACAGTTCCACTTACTACACATTATTAGTGCAGGACTACAAATTAATATGATATGAATTTTGTAAAATCTTTGTTTGTATTGTGACTTATATATAATATCATATATTCTCCATATTTATTTTCCAATAAGTGCACTTTTATTCCTCATCTTAGCCAAGAATGCTTATAACCTTCTAAAGTCATATAAACTTGAGTCATTGAGTCTGTTCATTGAGAGAAAGCTACTGGATCACCAGATATGACAAAACACATACATTTCCAAATACATATATACTGTACATCTATAATCTTGCATGCTCTGGAAAAAAATGGGAATGTAAAGGCAGAGGATTACTACAAGGTATTAACTTAATAGATGTCAGTGGCAGGAGGAAGTGGAAGTGACTGCTGCAGCTCGTCTCATATATTTGAACCATCCACTTGACCCAGAAACATGACACGTCCACACACAGGTGCACTCATACCCACCAGGGACCTCACGGCCTCTGCCTTTGTGTCTCTGTGAAGCCTGAGCAGCTGAACCCCTGGAGCCGCTGCGCGTCACGCTCCTCCACGTCTAACACTCTTCCACTCACCGCAGTTTGTTTCATTGTCTACCCTTTTTTTAAAAACTGTCATGGGTTGTCAATAAAAACTTTTTTAAATAACAGTGCCTTTGAAGCTTTTTAACCAATATTAATTACAAATGATGACCCTGGTGCAAGAAATTATTCCCCGAAAAAAATTTGCATATAAACTTTTTCCATTTTGCCCTGCTGAATGGTGAAATATGAAAAACTTATATAAATAGCATGTGTGCATTATTGTGTTCATGCTAATTACCTATTAATAGCCTACTGATGCAAATGAGTGTGTAATGAGCGTTTCACATAGTCTGTTATTTTCTATATACTTATAATAAGACAATATTTCAAGATTACAGGAATAAAATAATTTTGTGAATTACCAAAGAAGGTAACTTAGCATAGCATAGAAAAGTATATAATTGCACAGCATGGTAGCGTGTTTTTGGGTGGCTTGGGTGGGTTTCCTCCAAGTACTCTGGTTTGCCCCACCAACATCAAAAACAGGCTAGCCCCTGGTGGCGACTGCCAACAGTGAATTTACCCACAGGAATAATAAATTGATAATAAAAATATAAAATAAAATAAAAATCAACATAAAAGCACACACATAAAACAAAATAAACTGCCAAAACCTCAAGATTTCACTAAAGGAGGCCATTGTGAAATATCCGTAGTGTACAAAACTGCATTCAGTGACTTTCTGCTCTCTACTCCCCCTGCTGTCTAATGATATATAGCTCCTTATTTTTCTTCTCTCTATAAACTTTTGCATAACTTTTAGAATGTTTCATTGTTTTCAACTGCAATGTATGTTTTGATCAT